>JAQIWU010003198.1:0-10079 GCA_034696445.1 Isotomiella minor
AATTTGGCGACAGGGGAGATTCTTGATCTGATATCTAATAGCGATCACAAATTAGAATCTGGTAAGACAATGAAATGTTGTTCTTATCTGCCCTGTCGGCTGTTTTCCTTGACTGATGCATTGATCTTTCATAGCTCTTGTTTGTTATTGCGTACCACGATGTGTGAATACAAATCAAATCATGAGGAATAGAAATTAGATGTCAGTCAACTTGTAGGCAGATCCATTAGGCTGACATGCTTTAAGTGTATCCATTTATCAAGTTTAAATTATATATCGATTCATAACCACCTATTCCGTCACATTAGCTGTCTTTGTTCCTTTTCTGCCGTTGCCGTTGCTGACAGAAAATCGTATTGTACATACATTCTAAAGCCACGGTCGGTTGCATGAAACCCCGTCACATGACCTGACAATTTATCTGTATAGCTGACAAATCTTCAAGTTCAGGCTCCTTACCGTCAAACAAGATTGAAATGAAAATATCTACTCACATTGACGACGGACAATGAACATCCATTTCATTACATAGCTGCAACGATGACGGAAGCAGAGTAGGAGAATGGCAGCAGAAATAATGGGAATAATACCGCACAATCTCAAATAGTTGTGGGATTGTTCTTCATCCTCCAGCAATATTCTTTCATTCATTTCATGCTCTGGAAATACTGCAGTAGGAAGGAACCATCACCATGGCACAGAAAAGGGACATTTATCTTCAGCCGTATAGCGTTGGTATGAGAACGTTGTGCCTGTTCGTACGTTTCCATTCCCTTTAACCGAATTCAGCTTTATGAATTTGTCTCTCGCTGCAGCGGGATTGTTCCTATGTCGTCGTGAAAGTACTCGGATAACCTACACAGCAAAAAGAGTCTTTGATTGAATTTGACGTAGACAGGCAGTACGGGGGAACCTGCAAATGTATACGCACTTCAGAGCCATAAGTTGCGTAAATGACTGAATAATTAGAGGAGTCGACAGTTGTAATGCGATAACTTTGAGCACTAATGGCGATTTGGTACCTCTCACCTTCGGGTGTTCCCAAAGTTCGGTTGCGTTGGGCAATTTTATTACATAGAAGTCCTGACTTCTTTTAAGACTTCAATTAACCACGTGACTTGACTTTTAATCTTTTTACTTGACTTGGTTCCAATTCAACATTCTTTTATTACTCCCTATTAACGTCATACATCTTTTCTTCCTCTGCAATTTTACAGCCTCTGTTCCTTCTGCTCCTCTGACCATCTAAGACACTTAAACCAAATTACATTGCCTCTTGACATGAACCATTGCCATTTGTTCTTTCTGCATCTGGAAAATCTGTGATTCGGAAGTTGTCGCGGTTCTGAGGGAAGTGGTATAAATGTTCTGAGTCGCATGCAAGACGAAGAAAAAAATTGCTACAGATGTCACAGCCCATTCCAATTTTCAATATGAAATCCAAATCTGACATCTTTTCCTCCTCAAAGTCATTTAGATGCTTGTCTTATTCATTTCTCTTTAGAGTGACATGGACAACTGCAGTTGTTGGAGACACGAAAAAGAACAACGTATTTGAGTTCCTCCTTTACAATCGATGGTTGTCATACAAATACAAAATAAATATGTCATACATTTTTTATGTTATGGAAGGCTTTTCTGCAACTTATTGGTACCCTTGGAGATAGGAAACATGTAGGGATAAAGCTTACATTTGTTTCAATTGTTCAGAACTGTACAACGGATGATCTTTACAAATTGCCTTGAAAACATGATTAAAATTTCCTTTTTTATGAAGATAGATAAGTCGAGGTTTCGCAATTTTATATTGTCGCTTCAGCATTTGAACTTGGTCCCGAATGCTCTTGGGTACGAGCTGTAGTCTATAAAACCAAAAATGTACATTTATGAGATACAATAATGAAATTATGACCCCAATAACGCTGCCATCAGGTAGGTACAGTTCCACCAATTCAAATGGTGTCGTAAGAATGATAATCTCAGAATGCCAAATAAACTTGCTTGCCACTCATGTACTGACATAATCATCTATTTACAACTAATGAAGCATTCAGCTTTTGACTTCATGCAATGAAATATTGCTCCGGTCTCTGATTTATTATTTGCATTACAAACATGACAAAGCAGCATCGGCAATAATCCTAATTTTAATGAACTTGTGTAATTTTAATAAAGTTCGTTTTATGACTTCTTGTTATCCGTCCCAATTACAATCTGTGCTGTTCTAACAACAATCTAGCTCAATTGACTCATATACACCACTGTGTATGAATACAATTGACTAGAATTTTCCTTATTTTATCAAGAGTCTGGCAGTTATAACATTAGCCCATTTTCTCTGGTTTGTAATGAAATCATTATGCATTATGCCACCTTTCTTTTTCGTTTGAATTAGTTTAATCATGCTAATTGAAGAAACCAAGAGAACGCTACTTTCATCCCATCTCTGGCTACTTCGTTTTTGTCAACATCACCTCCTCTAGTGTATCTCTTGAGTGTTGAGGAAAAGGAAGAACACGACTTTGCAATTCACTCTCAGATTTTGTAAATAAAAGGCTTTCACTTTCAACCAAATTACTCTTCCTCCCTTCCTCCCCTCCCATATATAACTTGTGTCTAATGTAATAATGAGGTGAGGTAACTAACTGAATCTCAACCAGATGAATATATAAAATGCGGCAGCAGAGACATTAAATCGGCAGAACAAGGTGGTCATGAAAGTTGTTACCTCGCAGACTGACTTGATGTGCGACGTGATACAGAAACTAAATGAGCGAACGAAATAATAAAAGGCTGAATGGAATGGAGGCATACAGCATAGCATCATAATTCGCAGTATGGTGGAGTCAAAGAGCGAGTGGTTTTGTTTGAGATATTTAGCAAATAAGTGGCGTATTGTGTGCAGATTACTGTTGCTTTATTTACCAAGCCCATCACCAGCAGTCTGATAGAAATTGATGATGGCAATAAACCATAACAAATTGATAAAAGCGTGCCTCAGGTAGCAAAACGCAGAAAATTTGATGATAAAATGATAAGCATATTCATTCTATTCAAGTCTCATCTTACCCCTCTCCCACAAAGTTTGACCTGAGTGCTGGAAACATTAATGACAACATGTAAAGATCAGACAGATAGGAAAATGTAAAGGGGTGACTGTGGCAAAGTTAAAAGGATGTCATAAGGATTGGAAACGAGTTAAAGAGAATGGTGAATCTCATGTCATTGATGACTACGTGTATCAAGTTCGCAGTGGTTATTCATTATTAGCAGTCAGTCAAGCAAGAGTGCAAGATCAACGTGCTCCCATTTGCTAAAGAGCAACATTCAGTATAGAAATGTCAGTTAGTGTGTCATGTCGTTGTGCATAAAATATAGCCTTCGTATCCTGCATAAAATTTTGCTTTTTATGAAATAGCAGACCACATATTTGTGTCGTCGTCAAGGTAAAATATAAAATAGATTCTTACAGAGTAGTTGCAGTGTGCCAAAACAATAATAATTATTGTTGTACGCTTTTGCGTAATTGATTTTCTGAAAGATTGAGATTACTCCGGACTTGTTTTCTCTGGATTATAATTCGTAGGAATGAATCGCAGTCTCTGTGTGTTTCTGATGCTTGATTTTCAGCTACAGTTGAGAACAGAGTGAAAGTGAGCAGTGTTTTGAACGCCGAACTTCTTTTATTTTCTCTTTTGTGCACCTGTGTCTTTTTCACATCTGTCATACTTTTTGTAGACGGGACACCAGGAAGGTAATTATGAAAAATCTCTATTATTGTGACTCGGATAAGAAATTACAAACCATTGGGTAGGGGACAAATTTTTTCTCGTAGCAACGATATAAAGGAGGCAATTTGGCAAAAGTATCCCAACAGTACTGAGTATTTTGAAACGGTATAAATAGACATTAAAACGAGCCTTACCTTAATTAAAGATACATCTGTATACTTCTGTGCGTTCTGTATCCTACGTAATTTTCCTCTTTGACAATCTCATTTGCTAAAAATCGTTAGCAAATGAACTCAACTGAATTGTTGAAGGAGAAAACGAGCAGCAACAAATCAAAGTGAAAGCCCTTCAAGCCTTTCAAAAACCTTTTATTGATGTTTGCTTTGCTCCAATTCAATCCATATGTATGTGCGTGGGAACACCTTCCAGGAAACCATGGAAAAAATGTCTCTCCGCATAAAAATCTATTTTCATTTCATTTCATTTATGATACAAAGAAAGCTTTGTCCCCCATCCTTCAATCCTTGTCACGTATATATTGAGACCTCTTTCCTTTTGCAGGGTGTATAATTGGGATTGGCAGAAAAGCGAAATGTTTGAGTCACAACTTCAAAGCACACTTTATCTGTGTCACTTTCATTTTGTTTGCTTCTATTATTCCATCTTTCCCCTTCCTTTTCTACAAGTGAGCGTTTGGGGACAGGGGGAAGATGTTGGTGTGGTTACACGGTGAAAGTTTGAGAAGAGAAAGTTGGATGGATGGAACCAAGTTACAACGCTATGCTGGTCAGAAGAAAAGAGGGCAGGGCTGACTGTTGGCATATTTCCGTTTACTCTGACATGTTGACAATGACGATAAATAGAGATAAAAGGCGAGGATGAGTTTGGAGTTGACAACTGTAGCTCTTCTCTTGTGATAAAGTTGCCATTTATGGATGTTAGATACACTCGCGTTGGCATGGGAATTTCTCCCTTTCATTCTGAACTCTTCATTTTAGCTCGTTCATGTGTTGACATCGCGGAATTCCAAAATTGTATCTTTTCTGTTTGATGTTTCATCATTTGCTCTCAGCCTCAGCACTGTTGTATATTTTCCTTTTGATCTCTGGTGTTTAAAGACACCTTCTTTACATGAGGAGGTATATTATTTCGGCGTCGCGTCATTACAAAATTTTAGCTCATGCTAAACTTCAAAATAATCAAACGAAATCAATGAAGTAATGTGAGACGACAAACAGAATGGATCGAGCGTTGAGTTCCGGTGCTCAGTCTATCCGGTGTAGCTTTGTTCATTCTAGCCTAGCTGTTCTGGGTTACCTTATGGAGTCGACTGTTGTTGAAACTTAAAGAGATTCACGTGGGAATAAGTAATAGTCTAAAGTAAATAGATGTAAATCGAATACTCTGAATGTGAGAAAATAATACTCCTAAACGAATCCAGTGTAGCGTAGACTCACCATTTGCGTCGTAAGTAATCATTTCTCACTAATGAATTTAATGTGCATTGTCTATATGTCACATCATCACTTGTGAATGTGCGTACTTTAAAAAATTCGTACCTTTAGAATCAGTACCTGTAACCAGAAAGGTTGAGACGACGAAGATCCCTTACTACAAATTAATGTTTTGCATGTCAGCCTGTCAAAGGAATGATTTGTGTGCATTGTATTTTTTACTAACTATGGAGTCGAGAACAGAATGTCCATATCTACTGCTCACAAGTATTCTCAAGTAGCTTAGTACACATTAGTGGAATTGCATCTTAAGTAAGGTGCGTCACTGTACCTTTTGGAAATAGAAAGTCTGCTGGGATCCCTTTTGTTTTATTTGTTACCAGATCCATTCCATATTATGGGTAAGGATCTGTATTTACATTTGCTTACCTTGTTACTTAAACGGGCCTGGCTCACACCAGACTATTTATGTTTTGTTCCTACTTACCTTTTGCTTTCTCTTCACTCTTTCACTTTGTGTATCCTTCCTTTGTGCAGAACTCCATATCCTCTGTGTCTTTCTTTAAGTAATATGTATGTGGTATTTAAGCCTCTATTTCCATTTCCCAGTCCAATTTTCTACCTAGGATTTTCTGAGAGGTGCTTTCTTTGAACAAAGATTTTAGTTTTCTTCTCTTTTCTTAGGGTTTCCTTTCAGAAGAAGTTTTCTTCTGTGCCTTTATCCCACAGCTCCGACCTTATTCGTCAGTTATTCCATTTCTATCCTTTGACTTTGACACATCTAGACGGACCCTGGAGATTCCAAACGTAGAACTGAACGACTCTATTTTCTCCAGTCAATTAAAGTGAACTTACATAATTCCAAACCTTGCATTCTCTTCTGAGGTTTCGCCTATTCTATACTACCAACTATTAAAGTGTTTTGCTAAAGGAAGAAGAAAGAAGCTACATTGGGATTTTGGCTCGGATACAAAGAATTTGTTAATAAGTAAGTTGTAATTACGTGGGAAGTCATTAGAGGGAATGGGCATAATGGAACGAGAGTCGCTGGTTTTGATAATGTCCATAATTCCATTTCAGACAGAAAATCGAAGAAAAGCGTAATTTTGCAATAATCGGATAACTTCAAAACTTTTGCTATAATAATTGTAAATGGAAAATAGGAAATCACCAAACCTTTCTTTATGAAATCAATCTTCAAAGGTTGAAACACTGCGGCTTCCCCTTGCCTCTATTTCTTTGAATTCAGTAATTCTGAAACATAATAATATTCCGAAGGAGAATTTCTCCAGACCCATGTTCTCTTAGAGAACCGATTTACGACTAATTCTGCTACGATGGAATGGGCGATAGGAAAAGTTATTGTACAATGATATTTTAGGAATTATTTTTTATGAAAGAAAATTTATGTGTCATGTCTGTGGTGGGTGGTAGGCATAATTTATGCACAACACGAGCCAATTTACAGTTTCCCCAGTAGGTGTGCCAAACCAAAGCCATTTGGCATGGGCTATTTCCTCCATGATTACCCAAGAGTTTGCATGCATGCATCTTTCTCGCACATTATTATAATTTCTACGCTTTGTGGTTGGTTATACTATAAATTGTGTGTGGGTGTTGTTTGGGTGATGGGACTGGATTCCATTATTATTAGCATGCATACATGACATATCTGGCTTTCTTTCTCCTATTTTTTATTTGTCTTTTTCTAATTGCCCTTCTTTCTAAGAAATATGGATTGTCAGATGCAGCAATTATTGCTGCAATGAATAAACATAACGGTTATACCAACATTTTCTTTTAGGAAGGGGAAATAAGAGAAAAGGCATCTGGTCTTATTTGTGATCAGAAATAGAATGCATCCTTTATAAACCAGAGAGATTTTCAAATCATAATTTGCTAACGAATGGTTCATTTTCTATGTCATTACAGAGAAAGTGGGACGGTACACAAAGCAAAGAAAAGGAGGAAAGTCGAAGGAAATTCAGTCTTTCCAGAATCAATCAAAAGAAGAGTTTCCCTTGCCACTGACGACGACGGCTTCTTCAACAAACATAGTTGTCAACTCATCCATTGAGGGTAGTACAAGGTACAAAATGATGGATCATCAAAGATACTCTGTAAGTCATACCGCAAAATTTCTTTCTTAATACATCCCATTTCCTCTCTTGAGCTGCATGCTGCTGAATGTTGAATAGGACGTCATGATTTTGCGAGATGCCTTCAGCTTCATTTACCAAAACAGAAAATTATTTTGTGTGGCATGAATCTGAAATTAGGGATTCAATTTGCCGAGGAGATTGGAGCATAGGATGAAGGATACCCTGCTTTTATTGCAACGCATAGTCATTTCACTTTCACCAGAGAAAAGACGCTTTTGCCCGTGGTTGAATGGGTGGATAAGAGTACACAAAGTGAACCATTGGAATTTTCAATTTCGATTACAACGGCGTACTGACTGACTGACCCTCCAGCGTTAGATGGAAGGCACATATTGACATTCTATTCTAGTATCCTATGTTGTGTGTGTTGGTAAACATACATTAGTATTTGGTAAATGTCCATCGGTCATGACGTCAATTCCCATTTCATTTCCATTGCCATGCCAGGGCCAGCATCATGCAGAAAATGTATACGACTTCTTCTCTTTTCTGCAGCTATAATAATTGCAATGCCGAGTCGATCTTCTACACATTAAGCAAAGCATACACGTATTCCTTTTAAGAACATTTTAGAAATGTTGATACGGACTGCGTTCTTTCGGACAATAGAGTTGTTCAACGTGGAAAACGACTAATTTTTCCAAGTCAGAAGTGCTAATTATGACTGCGTGGAGTACGTCATCATGGATACTCTGGACTCTCACATGACCTGGCAAATTAAATGTAAAATCTTTCTCCCGTTTGTATCTTCCTTGTGTTTTACCCACCTATGTTTTTTGGGATTTTTATATTCCACTTCATTTCATCTATACAATTTGTGGTTGTGGCAATTTGCAGTTTTGTGGTTCAAAGTCATGCAATTTTTTATTTGTGTCCACCATAGATAGTCAATGGCATGAGAGAGGTTGGAATTAAATGGAACAAGTTTGTTTGTGGCTATATAGAATTTACGATTACACTTTTATTATATCTGCTAGACAAGACTGGCTACATTTAAGTGTTAGTTATTGATAATTAATACAGCCTAACAGTAAATTATTTGTTGCACAAGTTCAAAATGAAATGACCAACTTGAGTTGGCTGTCAGTGCCAATTTATACTTCAAGAGCAGTTTATAATTCGTTTGATCATTTACATCGAAAAGGTGGAAGTGTGAGATCTTATATAATGTTCTTCGTGTGTCAATTATATCCCAAAAAGTTTGTCTTGTCAAATTAGACGTCATGTGTTCCTGCTGGTTTTCGTAATTTAAGTAACTACACAATGAAAAGGAATAAACTTATATCAGAATTGCTGCTTAATCATTCATCCTACGCCCGAAGTAGGGGACCAAGAAGAGCAACAGGAGTTAAATGGAAGGTGAATTTATTGGCTAACTAACTGCACAATTGTGAAGTAGATTGGATTGAAAGGAATGGAAGCCAAGTCGTTTATCTGACAGGCAATTTAACGCCATAATTTACCAGGTGACAGAAGGTTATTTCGGCCATTCAATTCAGAATACATATAGCACACATTGGCATGGTAACCATAACTGATGAGGAGATGACCGTGTGTGAGTGAATAGTAGCAGAGAATTAGAGACACTGATCCATAATGAATGAAAAGTCAATTAAGTATTCTCCTTCATGCAAGGTACAAAAGGGACGTGGTAGTTTGAGTGAAGTAGTGGATCCATCCAACTCCAAATCCCCTGAGCAATGAGGAGTGCCTTGAGAGTTTAGTTGGTTTCGTTGTTTTAACTTCCAATTCAATTTAAATTAGAGAGAGAGAGGCAGTAGAAGTAGTGGTGAGGAATCTTGTCTTGTTTTCCTTCACGTGTCACAATTCATTACGCTTCATTGTCCGTGTGACATGTTTGGGGAGCCTACGGTAGAAGTGTATGACAGACAGTGCAAGAATAAACAAACAATTAACGCCATGGGGAATAAGGATAAATGAAGGGACGAAAATGGAAGGCTGCTAGAAACTCAAACTCCTCAGAAGAGTCACCCAGCACAACTTTTGCATGTGCCTTCAATTGAAACCTTGCCAAAGTTAAATAATGACTACCTACTTTGGAAGAGGCGAGTGAATATTTTAGCCTAGCAAATAATTTAGCAGAGAAACTATAATTGTATAGAGACTACTTTGTAATTTTGTTTATGCCATTAATAATTTGTGCAAATAAGTTTCGAGGAAATTCGCTAAGAACTTAGTTTAATGCCACTTTTCGGTTCAATATGAAAGAGGCCTTCTGATTATACCAAAAATAGACAATGGGGGATTTTGAAAGACGACTGTCAGTCAATAAAATTGAAATGAAATTGTTTCCCAATGTTGCAGAATAAAGAAGGAAGCGCTCTTCGCCTGGGCAGCAGTGGAGCCAATTTCATCAGGCTCGGTCCTATGACAATCTTTCGACCAACGCCTGTAAAGGTCAGTTCAATCGTGTTCTCTTCTCAACCTTCTTTCCTAATTCCATTCCATTTCCATGATTAAGTCCAGTTTTATGTCCTCTCTCCAACGAACTTGCTTTGTGAAAAGTTGGTCCACTCCACACTGCTTTTTGTGTCATTTTATTTTGTGATGTTATTAAAACATAATAATATGGACATGAATATGGATACTATAAAATATAGTTGGCTACTCCAAATCTATGCGAACTAAAGTATTGGGGGAATAAAACATGAAACACCCAAATCACTGTCCTTCCTTACATTGAGGATGGAACACGAGGCTCTCTCCTTCTT
>JAQIWU010003199.1:0-10073 GCA_034696445.1 Isotomiella minor
CGAACGAGTTTGCTGCGAATCCATTGCCTGCATTCTGCCTACTCACGGCTCAACTCACGATTCTACTCACGGCTCGGGTATAAAAAGGCGTATCTCTCCGAGATTTTTACCATTCGCGTTTCACTTAACCAGCAGTAATCAGCAGCTCTCTTCAATTCTCTCCAAAGTCAACCAAACTTCGAAGATGGACAGCAACGTGGAAACCAAGGCCGGGAAGTCCAAGGCTGCTTCAAAGAAGGTGACTTCCAAGGGGCAGGCCACAGTGGGGAAGAAGATCAAGAAGACGGTGACCAAAACCAAGTTGATGAGGACTGGGGAGGCAGGGACGAAGCGGCGGCCCAAGAAGCCAGAGTCCTATGCGTTCTTCCTCTACAAGGTGCTGAAGCAAGTCCATCCTGACACTGGGGTCTCCTCCAAGTCGATGTCCATCATGAACTCCTTCGTCAATGACCTCTTCGAACGGATTGCCTCTGAAGCCTCCCGCCTGACCCACATCAGTAAGAAGACGACCCTCACCTCCCGGGAGATCCAGACCGCCGTCCGCCTCCTCCTCCCCGGGGAACTCGCCAAGCACGCTGTTTCCGAGGGCACAAAGGCCGTCACCAAATACACATCCTCCAAGTAGACCAACTACTCTCCCTCCCCAAACCCCAACGGCCCTTTTAAGGGCCACCAAACTTTCCTAAGGGCACGCATGATTGAGAAAGATGAAAGTAATTCGGTTTTATTTGTAGTATTTTTTTTATTTAAAGGGCGAATGACTTGCTAAAAGGTCTGCATTTCATGTTCCTCCTCTGGGTTGAGAACCTATCAAAAGACAATTCACTTGACTGATTTCATTCACGAATTTGAAAATACCCTAAATGAGCCAGACCGTCCTCTTTGATTCTTTAGGAATTTGGCTTCATTTCGGAGGGACGCCGCGGCAGAGGTGACAGATGGGGTTAGACTCCCTCCACGACTGAACTCTGAGGCCGTAGTGTCCTCAAAAGCCAAGGATCTTCGTCTATCCACGACGGAACTTCGGCGATGTAGGACCGTGCTTCGTCGATCCTTCAACGCATTGAAGGTGGCTTGTGCCTTGTCGTTGTTGAACAACTTAGAATTTCGTCTCTCAGCCGCTACAAATAAAGAAGGATTTGACATAAAGTTCACAGATTGATGTAATGCCCTTACAGATGGCGAAACTCTTGAAGTTGCGTCTAAAGTTATTCTCCAGATTGTCCACTTCCTTCTTTTTAAACCTTTGCTTTTCAATGTTGGCCACCGTCTTTCTCCTCCCGGCCAAGTCCCGCACGTTGGACTGCTTTCTTTCATTCTGAAACGCCTCGGCTGAGGGTCCCTTGGCATGCTGAAGTCTCTTTATCAAACCCACTCCATGTCGCTGGAGGGCAGCTTCTTTGGTGATTGTTTTAGTGTCTCGAGTACACCAGGCAACGTCCGTTGCGGCGAGGATGTGAGACAGAGTTCCAAATCGATGCCAACACATCCCAATGAATTGTGTGATGAGGATCAAACCGAAGAATCCCACAAAGACTAAACCAATCGGTTCTAATTCCAAGTATTCCACTGTCACAGTGACCTATGAAAAGTGAGAGTGTAAACAAAGTAACGAGGATACAAATACTATTCTTACTTCAGTGCTAAGGGGGGTATATGAGACGTTGGTACTGCTACCAAATGGCCAGTCTATATGGATGCTTTCCTTCTCAAGTTGTAGTAGGAAGACCAGGATGACAAAAACCGCATTTATCATGAGGAAAGCAAAGGAGACTTTGTTCTTCAAGTCCTTCAAGTCAGCAGCCATTTGTTGCTATAGGAGGATTCCCTACTTAAGCACATAGTGTGGATAAGTCTTAACGGAAAATACCTGCTTCTTCTTGTCCTCGTCAATGGGTTTTAAATACTTTTCAATCAAATCATTCCAAAACGTAATTTCCCTGCCTGTTAAAAAGTCAACTTCTGCCTTCCTCAAGTCTTTGTCCTCAATCCAGTAAGGATTCATCAAATCGTCTCTTTGGATTTTACCCTCTGTACAAAACCATCATTGAAGTTGCTACACATTCCTGCATTGACTCAATTTAATACCAGGCACTTCAACATCCTCGTCATCTTCATCATCACGATGAAACTCATTGATTGGGGCCAGAGGACCACTGTTAGCCATACTCATACGTCGACTCATTCCTCCAGCCATGCTTGGGGCTGGAGTTGTCAAGTCCAAAGATCTGATAAGAGACGAAAAGTGAGGAACTATGAATGACAATGTCAGAGTCACATTACCGTTCCATATAGTCCAACCGTGTCGACACTTTTTCCATCGCATTAGCAATTCGATCCAGCTCATACTTGCCCTCCTTGGGTTTGTCTTTTACGCAGCACATGAGCTTAAACAGACCAGCAAAGGATAGCTCGAAGGAACCCTCAGTGTCCTTTTGATCCCCTTGGGGTGGGATGAGACCAAACAAAAGCCCCTTCTTCTTCTTCTGAACCATTTGTTCCATTTCCTTTTTCTCTGCTTCCAACTCCTGCTTCGACTTTACCTTGACCCCTTCTCGAGTTCCCCAGGATACGACGTTCAGGTTGAACAGGGAGTAGATCATCAACAGAAGGTACATTGAAGGGATTGTAATGTAGTACAGAAAGCCGTGTGGAAGACACCCAAATTCCAAGGGATGGATTATCCCTGCCGTGATAAAACTTAGAGCTACTGCCACCAAAAAGATGGAGGACGGGGCTAAAAGGCCATCGTCGGCGACTTGTAGGGCGATGGCCACCACAACAGCCACCATCGCCAGGGCATACACGACTGACAATATCTGGGCCACTGTTAACTGCATGGGAAATGGTTGAGTAAAAAAAGTGACGAAGATTGCATTACATGGAACACTAACCTGAATGTCCGCTTTGCAGAGATAGCAAACAATTATGAATAACAGAATTGGAATAAAGTTGTACATGAAGCTGGTCCATTGGCCAAGTTTGAAAGCAGTAGCGAAGGCTCCGACCAACATGAGAAAAATGGTTCCTGGTCCAAGAATAGTCCCCACCATCATAATTATCTGTAGACAAGGTATAACCTCGTTGTAATGGGGCATGTTGAGAAAGCGAGAACCAAAACTTGCCTGGTACACAACGTATAGGAAAGAGATGTCCGGATTGATTTTCACCACCTTTTCATAACTCATGAGCAAGTCCATAATGTTTGCCATGGTGGACGGAACCCAACGACGCCTTTGATTATAAAATTCATTAAATCCTTCCGGCGCATGGGTTTTGGCGTCCGAGGCAGCGCAGTACTCAACTCTGTAGCCTCGCTGAAGTAGTAATGTGCAGAGCCAACGATCCTCTCCTTGATCAAATTGAACATAATGTCGAGGTTCAGTTGACATCGTTGTATATTTCGCCATGACATTGTCGTCCATCAAGGCTTTGCCTCTGAAGAGCGAAAAACAGCCTGGAGAGCAGAGCACACAGCCAAAGACGTGCTCAGTAGCCTTTTGGAGCCAATGACCAACAGCGTACTCAAACTTTTGATACCACACCATGGGTCCAGACCCAATTGGATGAATTCTTCCACAAGCAGCGCCTAAATGTTTATTCTTCTTCATCAGATCAACCAAAAGTTCAACTGCGTTCGGCTGGAAGTCAATGTCCCCGTCCAAGGCAAGGACAAAGGTATTTTCTGCAATGACCTCTTTCCTCGCTGTGGAGATAGGGAGTTCAATGAGTCGGTGTCCCAAAAGATAGTACATGTACATGACTTGACTCCAACGCTTCTTATGACGGATCTTTGACTTGTCCTTTATGTGCACAATGAGTTTCGTTTTGCCAGGAAGTACGTATTCCAGTCTCCCTCCGTAGGGAGTGGGAATCTTTTTGGGTGGTCTAAGTTTTACGAAAGCTTGATGGACGTGGCTAGCGGCTTCCTCCAAGGTACCCACGAAGATTCGGACGAAAGGATTGATTTCCATGGGAGAATCCCAGTCGGTTGGATCACTCAATTGGAATGCATCGTCAAAAAATATGTGGGCTGAAATTGTCATAAATTAAAAGAGGTGCTGAGGTGAGTGTTTAGTCACTTACTTTCAAATTCGTAGTAGGCAGGATCCACATACTCAAAGTATTTTAGAGCAACCCTTCTGGCACATTGGTCAGCGTCCATTCGAAAAATGCTTTTTAACATTTCTATCATTTCCTCCTGTCAAAAGCAACATTCTCAACTAATTGTCCATGCATTGCAGACAAATAGATACTAACCCGTGTCTCGTGCCACATGGTAGCACAAGCAAAAATTCTTGGAATGCAATCCTCAGGATGCACAGCATTTGGATCAACTTTCTCCTCAGTCACTGTAGTCAGCTTTGTGTAGACCACTTCCTCCTTATTTCCCTGCTCTTCGTCCTCGTCGTCGTCAAGTTCTACAGCATTCTCATCCCTTCTCCGGTTCAATGCCAATGATTGGTCTATAAAAATAGAGTTGTACATCGGAGTGGCAAACATGGCTTCAGTTGATGCCAATCGCATTCCTTTTGGCATCCATATATGAATTGTAATCCAGGTTTGGGACAGGACCCAAAGTATCCACGCCCATGCATGCTAAATTTTAAAGTAATTTACTTATAATTTGAGCGCAAGGGATCTGTATACTAATTGTACGGTACCTGGTCCCCGAAGAAAAAGTCTCCCCAAAAGTCGCCTTTTGGACAAGTCCAAAAGAGATACCCGGGGAGCACATTATCCCAGAAGCACACATCCTCCTGCCTCATTCCACACAAGTTGATGAGGGCTATTACGGTGATTGGGACGGATAAAAGGATGGGAAATGCAAAACTAAAAGCCTGAATACAGATTTTGCATGTGAATTTGGCTAAAAGGATGAGAAGAATAGACAATCTTAATTTCAATCTTAATTTGCAAGTTTGTATAGTATGATTTACCGAAAATGTAGCATAGGTAAGCTGCTACCATTTGGGCAATCATGGTAAATATAACCGACTTGTTGTTCGTTGGCTCTTCAGTTTGACCAGGTAATAGATAATCTTTTCCAGTGCCCGGTTGCGTGTTCAGAATCTGTTCAACGCTGGGTCTTTTCTAGAAAGAATGGTTGTGAAATGAAGGATACATGCAAAAGTATTATTGTCTTGCTTACTTCCTCTACAAGGATGTCATGAGTTCGAAAGCTTGCATCAAATTTGTCAAAAGCAATGGTAAAGCTGCCTTCATTCATCCAGACGCATAATAGCATACCCAACAAGAACACTCCCATTTTCCAAAGGGGTATGATGGCGTAGGTGACATATCTTGTGTTCCTCAACCGTTTCTTTAGGTGTCCCAAGTTCTTTATGAACTCAAACGGGGACGTCACTTCGACAAAGTTTTCCCACCACCCAAAAGACACTAAAATGGCAGAGATTGGTAACAGCCACATTCTACTGCTGGCTTGCTGCTTTGTAAACCAGGGCCACACAAATAATGCCGTCAATTGGAAGATAATCGCTATGATGTCTATGACACACTTGACAGTCCAATACTTGTCATAACCTCGAGACATTAAACCTATGAAAGCAAAAATGTGCGACGTTAGTTACATAGTTTAGTTTAGTTGTAATTAATCTGCAGTTTTACCAAAAATTCCTGGAACGAGACAGATTGCATTTGTGAGCATGACGGCTTTCACTGCATCCAATTTGGGTAAAACGGCAAAAATGAGTAATGCCATGCCAAATGTGTGTAGCGTCTATAAGAATGGAAATAATATCATTGTTCCCTTTAGAACGTTCCTATTCATACAAACCTCAAAGAATAGTGGCATGAAAAACTCCTGTTTCCCAGGTTTCGCTTGACCTTTGAATAACCAGATTCTCGCACTTCTTAAAAAAGTGAATATTTCAGGAAGAATGTACGCAAATGTAATCGCCCATGTCCACGAAATGCGCTCTTCTATTGTCGTGTAGGCTAAGAATTGTCTTTCTTTTACTGCAAAATGGAGGATTTTTAAAAACCATTAAATATCATAATCGATGGCACATTGAACTAAACACTCACATGTATTATAGCAATACGGCACATGACGGTCCTTATTTAATTGTGATATCATCAAAAGTGCTGTTGACTTGGCAATAACTGCGCCAGCAATGACGACGAGAAATGTTCCAATGTACGCCAGAACCTGTAGCAGTAAAATTTAAAGCACAACTTAACTTTAATTCCTTCATTCTTCATTACCTTTAGCGTTTTAAGGAAAACCAGATAACAAGTCTGGTCCTCCACTAGATCTGTATCTTCATCAGGGGGAAGGATTACAAAAACATCCCAGTCTTTTTTATCCTCCTTTCTGCAACAAAACAATATGAAATTCCGCAATAGCTAATTTGCAAAAACTAATTGCTTTGTACTTGTTTTCCTGATCTTGGTCCAACGGAGCGTCTTCCTCGTCACTTAAGTTTACCTCCATTAGAGGAGGCTTGACGGAAGGCATCGTCGTGACGCAATAATAATTAAAGAGACACCTTTGACCAAAAAAACGCTAGCCAAGTTTCAGGATGCGTTAAACCATGCACTAATTTTGTCAATGTTTTTGCGTCAATAACTTTATGTGAGTGGGGTGATAAGTGTGAACTGATGACATCACATAGTTAAGAATTGCAGGCAAATTGATTTCCCTTATCAATCATGTACATTCCTATACAATTGAGTGTCGTCAATGAGATCGATATTGATACCTGTCATTGTCATATCTGCCAATCAATTCCAATATCATTGGGAATTCGGAGTTGCGTTGTCGTTGGCTCCTGGACAACCAACATGTTCACATTACTAAATACACAGCAAGCAGCATCAGTTTGGTCATCCACAATTGTATCATCGTCATATCAATATCATGAATGCATTATTTTGTCCCTTGCTTTTTACGGGATATCGCAACAGAGATGGAAATGAACAGCATATCATTCGTTATTGAAGTTATATCCTACCGCAAACACTACCTGTTTGTTTGTTATCAAATAATTTCAGTAATCCTTGAGACAACAAAATCAAATGTCCCCAAAATGCGTAAAAAATGATTCCTTTTTTTGTAAGTAGCTATTGTTTGTTTCTGAAGAAAAATAGGAATTCAGTGTCATATGGTAAAGTGAAGTCCAGCTTTAATTCATTCATGCTCTCTCAATCTTGAATTGAGTTTGAAGGTGAAGGACCACAGACTATGTGAAGGACAAGCTGTGAGTGAACCCTTGGGAATACTTTCTGGGCTATCTGCTATACGCAGGGCAAAGAGAGACGCAACATTATTGCAGTGCGCAACGGTTATCCATTTTATTAAACTTTACCTGTAGAAAATAAACCTGTTGTTGCTCATGTTTTGCATGGACAATGCACCGCAATAAATGCAGTTACAGCAATTTCCATATCAATTCTCATAACAATCAAAGGAGACATGAGAAAGTAATGCAATTTCATTATGATGCAAGCAATTTTAAAGAGAACCAAAACCAAAAAGCATTATTCTTGCTGGAGTTTTTAAATGACTGAGGTTTCAATGTCATTCCCAATCTGTTTACAATAATAGAGTTCAAGAGCGAGTGGCCTTGCTATTGAAGATTTCAATGTCGTTTTGTTATGAACTCTAATTCCAGTGAGAAAGGAAGACGCACCAAAAGGGCAATTTATTCTCACTGTCACATTTCCACCACATGCAGCATGAATGGATTCAACGGACTCAAAGTCTACTCACTTTAAGAAGGGTTCGCTTTCGTTTTAGTTGTTATAATCCAAGATGACCTTGTCCATGAAATGAATCCCGACGCATCAATATCAAGGCAGTTTCTATTATTACCCACAGAAAAGACTCATATCGTTCAACAACCTCTGGTCTACCTAATCTGGAATAGCATTTTGTATAGGGATCCTTGAACCCCTTCACTTTACTTTATGCACGTACCATCTGGAATCGTAGGCAACGCTGAATGAAAGAGAGGGAGAGAGCTTGGGGTACTTTTATTGGATGGGCTGGAGTTGAAGGGATATAAAAGCAAGACTCCGTTTCCAGTTTTTCATCACAAGTTTCTCATCCTTCATTCGAAACAAGTCTTCAATCTCACAACAGCTCCACTCTCTTCCAAGATGGTACGACGTTTTTGAGATAGCAAGACTTTTTAAACCCCCGATTTTTTATTTTTACTAATTTCTGAAAATTTATATTTTTCCAGATCTCCGTGGCTCTCGTCGTGGCCCTTGCCACTTTGGCGGCTGGAAGGCCCAACTTTGGACTCCGTGGGGATTTGGGAATGGGATACGGTGGGGCAGCCGTTTTGGACACTGGGTTCCATCATGGTGGACTTTTGGACACCGGATTCCGTAGTGGACTCATGGACACTGGATTCCGTAGTGGACTCGTCGACACTGGATTCCGCAGTGGGCTTTTGGGTGACTCCCTCATCGGATCCCGCAGCTTCCTTCATGAGGCCCCTCTTCTGGATGCTGGTTACGGTGGTGCCTTGCTCGCTGACCACTCCCTCATCTCATCCCGCGCTGACAACATCCTCCTCGGAGCTCGTACCCACCTCGCTGAACCCGTCTTGAGCACCGGATATGGCTTCAATGAGCCCGTCGTTGCTACTGGTTATGCTTTCAGCGAACCCGTTGAGGCTCACTGTAAGCTTTTAATGTGAATTTCGAGTTGGAATTTAAAACTAACTGGTCTATGTTTAACTATTTTCAGCCTTCTCCTTCTCCGAGCCGGTTATGGGACACAGCTTCCACTCCGTCGAACCTAGTAATTCTTTCTTCGCATTTGAGCTTTTGAATGTAATACTAATATTGATTTTATTTCCTTTTTCAGTCATCGGGACTTCCATCCACAGCGTTGACCCAAGTAAGTTTCCCCCAGCATTGGAGCTTTTGAATGTAATCCTAATAATCTTTTTTTATTTCTGTTTAGTCATCGGCCACAGTGTCCACCATGTTGATCCCATCGTTGCCACCCAAGTCCATGACTACAACCCAATTGTTGCCACCACCGTGCACGAGTAAGTCTCCCAACAAATTTAATACTTGAACAATCCTAACCGTTTGCATTACTTTCTCCACAGTTACAACCCAATCGTCGCCACTGAAGTGCACGAGTAAGTCTCTTAATACAAAATGCTAATATTTTGACAATCCTAACTTTTGCATTCCTTTCTCCACAGTTACAACCCAATCGTCGCCACCGAAGTTTTCGATTACGCACCCCAGGTCGTTGCTGCTGCCCCAGTTGCCTACTCCAGATATTAAACGTCTCATCCCTCTGTCTCTCTGATACTGTCATAAATTGTGATTATAAATAATGTTTGCTGGTCAAACAATATTTTTTTGATGATGAAACTAAATTGAATTGAATTCCAATCAGAAATAAAAGCAAATTTACAAAATCTTAATTCCACTTGTTTGTTTCACTTTGTTTATTTGTCCTTTGCATCAATATATGGTTAGGTCACCAATTCATTCCTCTCTCTCTAATTGTAAGGCCAATAAGCTCAGGGTTAATTAGTCTATTGCATCAACCTCCAATTTTCCTGTCAGACTTGATTGACTACATTGCGACTTGATTTCCTCATGCATCCTTGGGTCACCAGCCTACACTTATGGCTTTCTCTTTTCCACTCCACACTGCAGTTTTGACCCGACTTTCTATTTGCTAGCATTGATATGTTTGTGGACAAGATATTGAAACTATTAGTCATAGAAACTAAATTTAGCAGCTTGTTTGCAGGCAGTAAAATTACCTTGCAACAACACAATGGTTGCCTCTCACCACTTGTGACTTGTAGTAGATGGGGCAAGGTGAGAGACAAGGTTCATCTGCTCCTGTCAATCGTTTATGGCAGCATTCTTATAAAAAACCACACCACAGCTTCATCGGAGAAAGATTTGTCCATCTCAAAGAAATACATCAGTACCATGATCACATTTTCTTACTGCATTGGTCTCTTCCTGACTGAACTTTACTATCGCCAACTTGACTCTGCTGTGGAATTGGTAAAAAGAATGCACGATTTTGAAACGAGGGTTTTAGACGGATTGATTCTTGG
>JAQIWU010003200.1:0-10071 GCA_034696445.1 Isotomiella minor
CATGACGCACTCCTAAACAAAAAAGTACCTTCATCCAGCAACTGATCAATTTCATCCATTTGATCCTCACTCTCCTCCTCTTCATCATCATCATCGGGAGGGGAACTGCCGTCCTCTTCCACATTCACACCCTCCTCGCCTTCATCCGTCTCCTCTGATAACCCGTCGTCGGACTTTTTCTCCTCCCCCTCCTCCGGTGGTGGTGTCAACTCCAACTCCTTTTCGCCATTTTCTTCATCGCCACCCGAAGTTGACATAACCTCCTCCTCCCCTAAGGAGGAATTGTCGTCACTCTTACTACTATCTTCCATCTTGGCAACACCCCTGACTTCCTTCCACTTAAAATTCAGACTTTTCTAACTACTTTTAATTACTTAATTGAGCTTGAAAATAAATTAAAACGGGGATGAACACGAGGTGGTGGTTGAGTGTGGTAGTGGTCTCAGCAGTCAGCAGTGGTGTGACTCTCTCTCAAAATCTGGCGGCAGAGCTCCAGGCTCACACGTGCGAGCATGAGATTGAAAGATCCAGCAGATCGATGTTGCACAAAAATAAAAATTTGTTCAAATTTCAAAAGTGAATAAGAAAACGACCCTTTGGCTGTGACAAGATGGGGACAGAGGAAGAGGAGCACAAGGAGGCTTTAAACACGATCAGAAAATTTCCAGTTCACTTTTACAACGGCCTTGAGCCCTCCATGAGGTCCTCTTTCATGCACATGATTGCAAGTGAGTCTGTCTCAAAACTTTTCTTTTTACCGAGAGCTTTGATTGCTAATTGAGATAAATTGTCTTCTGTATTGCAGGCATGATGTATGAGGAAGGGAGTGCGTCGACGGCGATGATAAAGGAGGATGAAGCCTTGTCCTTGCGGATTTGGAGTTTTATTGTGGATGGGATTTCATCTCTCCTGAGGGAGGGTGGCTTCTTCGAATCAGACAGGGCGAAGGTGAAGGCGACGGGGCATACAACAGAGGACCTCAGAGTTGGGCTAATGGCTGCAATGAATTTTTTAGCCAGTCACAATCAGAAGATTCCAGTCCAGGAGTACTCGAGGTTGGTGACGGCTTTTGAGGACGTGTGGTATACGGCGCGGTTGGATGCCTATGAAGACTTGCCCTTCAGCCTTTTGCAAACTTTCACCACGGACATTGCAAGATGTGAGCATTTGGTCGAGGAAAAACTGCTGGATGTGACCAAGTTGATCGATCGGGCGACGAAGTCGTCTTTCCAGTCTATGCAATTTTTTCACATCATTTCGACGGTGCAGAATTTGAGTAGACTTCATTCCGTTGTTCGGTATGTATGTTATATAAAATCTCTCACTTCCCTCATGTTCCATTGATTTTAAAATCATAACATTGATTTTATTTCCGTCTGTCTCAAAGGTTATTGATAACCCAAGATTCAGATGACATCATTTTCCTTGACCACTTGATTGGAGGTTTGGACCCTAAATACCCGGAATACGTTAGAGCAGCTACTTCGGGACTCTTAAAGAATATGTCCATGTTCCAGGGTAAGTGATGAACCCCTAACATAATAAGGTACATGGATTCAGTAAGCGTGATTGTGTAGAAACACATCCTGCTCTGCTTGATCCAGGGAAAGACTTTTTATCCTCTGCCGTAAGGCCTCTAGTTGGTGATGGAAGCTATGACGAAGAGGAAATGATGAATTTACCTACCCTAACTTACGGGATCCTCCTGAACAAGGAAGTAAAACGCGATCGGAATTTCGAGGTTCGAAAGAACACTTTGGAGTTAGTTTTCCAGGTATAAGAATTTTATTTTACATTAGCATTATCAATATTACTGCCTCTCATCATATAACCAATCGTGTTCTGCTTCTATTAGCTTTGTTCAAACCGGACGTCACGGGAATCCCTGCGGCAGCAAAGTATCTACTGCGTTTTGAGGGAGTACCATAAATGGGAGGAGAACGAAGAATTACTAGATCTTGTGGAACGTGTTGTGAATCTGATAATTCAGTAAGAACTTGGCACTTTCAGTATCGCAACAAAGTGTAAACATAATCATAATCGCTATCATGAATAGAACTGAGGACGAAATTGGTCTGGACAACTTCAAGGATATCAAAGTCTAAAAAGATAGGATTTCAAGTTCGCGTTCAACCCAACCTGGCCTCGTGGTAAAAGGATTCCAACCCAACCCAGGCGATTCTATGAAAACAGTAAGAGCTGCAACAAATTCTTCTGCAGTTACTTTCGAATTTGACTACGAACTGTTGAACGTCATGCATATCCAACAAAATCGGTAAAATGCTGAAAGTATTGTGAATTTATTATTAACATTAACTCGAGGCGCAAGGAAATTTGTGGTAAAAAATACTGCTGTGATAAAATTTCAATAAAAAAAAAGTGGTGTGCATAACTTAAAAATAAATCAAGTTTAGTTGCTACATTTTTCTTAGCTTGATGTTGATGCTTGCATTAAGGTAGATAACCCAAAGACGCTTCAAAATCTAAGGATGTATTCGAGTCTTCGGCATTTTGCATGGATTCAAAGTTTGCGGATCCAAGATCCGGAACAACGTTGGTTGTTTGGTCAAGTTTTAGGTCGGTGAACATTGCTGCAATTTCTGCAGTCTTTTTCATGGAAAGGATCTTCTCCGGTGCAACGCCATCCTCTCCCTCCTTGCAACCAGCTTCATCATCGTCATCATAGTCGTCCTCCATTATGTCCAGCAGACTACGACTCAGTCCATTCCTGCTCCTCTTGCCGTCGGGGTGTCCCCCGTTGTGGTAGTAACTCATTGAAGAAGAGTCCTTGTACACCAGGCGAGCCGGTGGAGCTGCCCCTGTAATCAGCAATACTTTGTCCCTTTGTGCCTTCGAGGAATCAGCCTTCGGACCCTGGAAATAAAATGTACGGGTTAGACCTTAACAACGTCGTATGGCATAGACAGAGAGTTGAAGAGGGAAGCCTGGGGCAAGTTGAGATCGCCGTGCCTCTCTCTCTCCCTAGTCTCTTCTGAATTTTATAAGTGAACCATAAGAAAAGCAAAAACGTCATTACATTGCAAAAAGGGCTCATGGACTTTCCACTGCTGAGATGACGTGGTGCCGGCGATTGGTTCGGTTCATCATCAAAGCGTACGCTGGTCGCAGGGGTGTGGATAGCTGCTGGAGACAAGCTGCAGGACAGCCTTTTCGAAGGATGATAAGACAAGATTTCCACAGATCGGGACAGTGTCTTTCCGTTGCAGGACATTTCTTCTGGCTCGTGATGATTAAAGGGCTCCAAGTCATAGGAGTTAGTGTCGGTGTCGGAGGTCTCCGTGTCCAAGTTGATGTTATAAATTTTAAGACCATTTGATTTTACCCTTTGCAGAGAGCAGTAGCACTTTTCACTCTCTGCACAACTTTCGGAATCGTATCCACATAACTTCTTTGGCTTGTCCTTGTCTAGGCACGCTTTTCCCAACGGACAACCAAGGGCGTTGCTCGCAGCTTGCCCCATCCCCGCAGTGGTTGGGCTTGCTCCCTCCATTGCTTTTCCTTTTAAGTTGTGCTTTGAAGGCAGGGAACAGTAGCATTTGTCCGAGCAGTTGTCACATACACAGCCACTGCAGAAGGAGAGCAAGGGGTCCTCATGCTGGTCCTTCGGCTTCTTCAAAATGACCTTTCGAGGAAGGACAGGAGGGGGTGGAAGGTATTTTCCAGACTTATTTAGAATTGACACGCATCCTCCGTTCACGCCATTTCCTTTGGAGAGCCTTTTATTGGCAACGGACTTGTTGGACCCAATCTTGGTAAATGACTTCAAGAAATGATTCAGAAATTGAGAGTTGTCATCCGAGCCTTCTGACGAGGGAGACTGTTGTTTTAATTTCTTTCTCATATGCATCTGCTGCTTCTTCATTGCCTGCTTACTCTTTTGGTACAACTGGTCTTGGGTAAGACTGAAGGCTATTTTGAGTATTAAATCTTGATAGGATGGTTTCAGGTCGTTGAATGACATGCCTCCGGGATTTATAATGCGGTCAAGAACATGGTCAATAGACTCATGTATGGAATCGGCAGAAGAAATTTCATCTGGAGTGGAGATTTGCACCCGTTTTTTGACTTTACCTTGATAACTTCTCCGGATTGATTTCCTTCTCTGTGGCATTCTTAGCAGAACAGAGTCTTCGGAATTGTATCTTTTCAGGTTCCCAGAGGGAACGTCTGATTTCTTCTTTCGCCGAGGCGGTCTGACGGGGACAAGTGACTCTGAGTCCGAAAATATAACTCTAGGATCGTTTCTGTCTTCTGGGCTTGAGTACGAGTATTGTCCAGTTTCAGGACGTTCTGTTTTTCTATCTCTGCGGCAACCTTGAGCATTGCTACTGTTGCACATCTCTTCGTTTGCAAGACCCATGGAAGAGGCAGAGCTGGAACTGGGCGATTGATTTGGGGAACTATTAGTGCCGGAAGGAGAGGTTCGAGTGAGACTACCATATCCACTTTCCCCTTCTTTATGACCTGACCTCATTTTGTCCACCAGGGATTGGTACAGATTTGCTGCAACAACAATCGCATCTTCTGCACATTTGCAGGCAAATGCATGACAATCCAGGCTGAAAGATGCTTCCCTCATGATGCATGCAAATATAGGTGGATTTCTAAACCCATTCCTCGAGTCCACTATGCAAGACACATACATCCGGGAAAATTCAGGGGTCATCCGTCCAAACAGCCTGCTTTTATCCTGACCCTCCTGTAACAAAGAGCATTGCCGAATTAGTCCTTACTGCTTTACGCAATTTGCATTATAACGCATCAGTAAAAGCATTTTGGTATTTATTGGCCACTGAACTCCGTTGTCTCAGTGGCCAAAAGTAACTGAAAATAGACTTACAGGGTCACTTATTAATGGCATGAAAGCACATTCCAAAGATGAAGGGTCCCCTCTGGCTACAAATTTGATAGCTGCCCAGACAGCAATTGTGGAGAATGGATTAACCAGTCTCAGCTTCGGGGCTTCAAACCTAATACCCTCTACCGTAATTGCAAGTTGCCCTGAAATGACATTCTTCCTAGCCAAATAGTCCATGTATAAATCCTTCAAAGGAGCTTGTAAGTCCTGCAGTGAGGTAGTAGTTCCATCGACTGGAACACTGCCCAAGTACTCCACTGAAAATTGAAGCATTCCTGCAAAAACAAGCAGAACTGGTCAGATAAATGAATCTTCCTTTTTAAAAAACGCTTAATGTTGTACCTGCGGGAGTGCTCCTGGGAATTCCAATTGATTCTGCTCTAGCACTGCCCGATGGAGCCTCCCCATAACTCCCATTCTTCCACATGTTGCTAGCCTCCTTGTCAATACTTGCTGAAGTGGTCCCTTTGGTCCTGGGACTTCGCCTAGATATTACAACACTGCTCCTATTTCTCGTACTCCCATTCTCCTTGACCACAGTCTCATTCACAACGCTTTTGTCGTTGGTAGGAGAAGACGTGATCAGAATACTATGCGGCTGAGGGGTGTCCACTTGACCATCACAAATTATTCTGACGCTACTGACGTTAGCATTGGTGACAATGGACTTGGGCCAAATATGCTTTGGTTCTCGATTGTTCAAAGAGTCTGCATTCACCGGAGACTCTGCCACTCTCTTCTCCGTTATTCGGCAGTATGAATTCTCCTCTGGCAAGTTTTCTACGCTGCTGTCAGCATTTCTAGGGAAAAGTGGAGAAAAGTCCAAACTAGCTGAGGTGGCCTCTTCCCAACGCCTGTGACCATTACTTTTGCTCTGCACTATGCTACTCTTGCCCACAATGTGCACAATATTGTTATGGTCACTGCCGTTAGGACCGTTGTTGGTTCCCTTATCCCCACCCCCGTTCAGAAGGAATGGACTTTGTCGAGATGATCTTCCGAAAAGGCTGTCAATTCTTTGTTTGTAGACTGCACTCCGCTCACTGATAGAATGCTGACTGCTCATCGAGTAGTTGCTAGTATAAGAGGCTTCCTCGACAGTGCCTGTCCCATCAACAACGGTGGACACAAAACGATGCCCGTCCTCCAACGTTTGTTGAAGTATAATCACCATCTACACAGAAAAAGAAAGGACGGATGTTAGTTGAATTTGTGTGGGTATTCATCGGTAACCCACATCATCCGAATGCAATAGATATGCTGTGAGGATCTGCAAAAGAGTTAAGTTGAACGGGTGGTCCAAATGTCCTAATTTGAATACAATTGCAATGCGTCTACTACCCTATATACCTTCTCAAAAAGGTACGCACTACTGTGCCTCTTTCCATTCCCCTCTCATCTCCATTCAACACTTGAGGGAAAGACTGCAAAATCTTGTGTACCCTTAAACCCCTGATTCTGAAACAACAACTATGCCGAGAACAAAGGATATTGTATAATCTGCTCAAGTGTTTCATTTGATTACATGTGCATTTTCAAGAATCCCTGATTGTCATTCGCCAAATAATGCATGGCAGTATGAAACAGGTTAAACGTATAATAAAAGTCATTCAAACATAAGCAGTCAGTGGGTCTGTAGAGTACATTTATTTACGTTTATCTGCTGATGTTGGCAGATTATGCGTCACAGTTAAGTACACCCGAAAAAGTGACGCTTAGAGCAAAGATGGGTAAACGGAACCCAACATCTAGCTTTCTTCTCATATATGCCATGTGCACCTTGCGTCTCTTATTCTCTTTTAGATTTTTTGGCATTTATGGAAGTGGAAAAGAATGACAGGTGTCCACCATTCTGCTTACGTCGCTTTTCTGACAATGTAACGACCATCATACTAGAGAACATGTTTCGGGACACGGAGCACTTGTGCAGAAAAAAGCGTCCTCATAAAAACGTCCTATGAGTCCTTTCTCTGATACTCATACACACGAGACTCCTGTGGGGGAGTATACGTCCTTCTTCTCAGATAATTGCAAAGGTTTTATAGCACAAATAAATAAACAATTCAATTAAAGGCATGGTATGAGGAGTAGTAGACTAGGAGTGCCAACGAGGCCAGTTCTAAAAGTCCTAACGGTTCTGTCATCGTTCTGTTCTAAAGTCTTCTTGGCTCAAGAATAATAAGGAAGTTTTGCTGGGTTATTTAATTGTGGTGTATAGCATGGTTTTTCTGCCTTGCTTTTCCTATGAGAAATGATAATAAAGAGCCTCTTCGACAGTATTGTCTGCGGAAAGCCACATTGATCCATTCCAGTAATTACCTACAAAAAGCTTGCCAATGTCGAAGATAATGGGACGTCAAGGTGCATTTTGCTCATTGTCTGCCTGCCTACATATAGCAGACGAATATAAATGCTACCATGGCGATGGCATATGTTGTTTGAATCACTTCAGCCTACCGTGACTCGTGCTTTTAAAAACCAAAAACTGACTTAACAATCGTGTATTTACCTCGTCTCCCAAAAGCCCTAAATATAGAAGGGAGGGAGGGAGTGTGATTAAATCTCACCCAGATGTGCACTTGACGTATAGAAAATACACCTAATCCTCATTCGCGGACAGATTAACACCAACGTAAGGATAAGCCCCTGTGCAAAAAATACAAAGAAGAAGGAGCTAGATCATCTTCTCATTTTCCCCTCCTTACTCAAAATAGTATTTACCCTTAATTACGACAAATATTTGCTGTTCCCATTTTTCCCAACGAGATCTAATCGAGTCATGAATGAATGAATTGGTTAGTTTTTATTAGATTCTATAATGATATCGCCTGTCTCACTTTTCCCATTTTTATACGAGTCTCACAAATCAGGAATTATTACAGCCAATAATAATGCAAATTCATATTCATATTCATCATCATCATCACCTGCTCCGTCTGTCTCTCGAATTTTTGCATGATGGCTAATTGAATTGTATTGAATTCAAATTCAGGCTGCTTTACAATAATCAAGTCCGACAAAAGTTCCCACTTGCTCCTACAAAATGTCTTTTATTCAGGAGCTGAGTGAGAGAGAATTCAGAAGGTAAAAGAAAGTGGTTGCTTAAAATTAGGAGGACGGAATGACGTGAGTGATAAAAGTGCCTCCACTTTCTCTTCATAAGACGCATTATTTGCTTTCAAATGCTTATTTGATTGACTTTTTCTTACGGAATTTGTCTTCCTTTCCTCGTTCGTTCGTGTGACCACAATTAATAAATGCTTGACTATGTTTTTAAAACAAGAACTAAATCAAGGACACCATATGCGGAATAAATACAATTCGACAAGATGATTAATTTACTTGCCACTTGTCATGGCTACATAGAAAGCAATTAGCGTTCAACGAGAAAATGATAATGTTTCTCCTTTTCTGCGGTTATGATAAGGATCTGCATAATTATTGAGTATGATAGGTTTAAAAAGTACAGAAAATAGATCATAAAAGAGTATGGTTCCTCTGTTTATTCTCGATGGGAGTAAGAGTAAGGTATGAAAAGGAAAAGCCATGCAATTTTTTGAACAACTTTCTCTTGAAATAATTTTACTCGCGTACCAAAAATCTATCGTTACTGACCTAACTTTGTATCAAGGGAGACTGTGATATGCCCTTTTGTCTGACAACTTTTAAGAGGGTTTCTAGTGAAATTAAAAATCGAAATGAAATAGAACAATGTTGAGAAAATGTATTGCATTATGTCATGTCGCACCCTTTGAACGACGACACTGTCCTTATTTTGATTTTAGGTTGGCACTATTTAAATTGCGTCACGTACTCGAACGAGGGTTATTATTCATACGGTGATTTTGCAATGAGGGACGTATTCATCGACCCTCTTGACATTTTACATGTCCTCAGTACATATAATGGCTGGTGGCAAAGTCACACAACTTAGGTAAATAAATGGGTCTGACTGAATTAAAGCAATTTATAAGTATTAACATATCTTCATTTTTCATTCACTCTCAAGCCAACCATTTCACAGCCCATTGTTTTCCATCCTTCATTTCCGGCTTTAATTGTATAATTTCTCCCGCAGGTTAAAAAATTCTTGTATTCCGCTTGTCTCTATTGTAAAAGAGCAAAAGACATGCAGTGCACGTGCCGAGCCTGAACAATTTGAAAATTAAAATGACGTAACCAAATTTAATTTAATAAGTCAAAAGATGAATGCGAATAAATGAATATAATAACATTTCTTTCTTTTTCAAAAATTCAAAAAAAATGACCGTTGGATGCCTTGCATGTAATAACAGTTTTAAAAGTTTGCTTAAAAAAAGTGGTGAAATCAAAGCAGTAAATTAACTTATCATTTTTGTTTGAGAATACCTACGTTACTCTGTTATGTGTAAAGAATTAAATTCATGATGCTTCCCCAACCCAAAATAAAGCATCCTGGGGGTCAGTAATAACAATTTGTGTACAAAGTAATTAGGTACTTAGTTAGTAATTTTGCTTTGTTATCAATAACTGAAACATATTTTTTAGCAATTGTCCACTGAACCGATTCAACAGTTAACTCACACACTCACACGTTGTTGCTTACACATGTTGTACCTACATACATTCGCAGATTGCATGGGGTGAATCTCCTCCTTTTTACAATTAAAGACTGAAGAATATTTATTACCATGCCATCTAAGTTTTTTTGTAAATAATGCGTGATGTTAACTTTACCCCCTCCTCAACGTACATCCAAATAAATTTAAGCAACTAAATTTGTATTTGCTAAAGAAGGGGCAAGATGAGATTTGCCATTTGATACCTAAAGTCGCTGCCCTTGTGTGAGGTAAAACTTGAACCTAGACCACATGATAATGTGACCGTGGGTGGTGTTAAGTCAATGCACTCGAACTAAAAGCTGAAATGTCAAGAATGGAGCAGAAAGTGAAGAAATGGTCACGACTTTTTAATTTGGCAGCATAAGTCTCACGTCAGGCAATCCTTTTGTGGAATGTGTTGACAACGGTTTGAACCACTAACAGTGGATAATTGAAATAGAAGTGCACATGGACCGAATTAACTGCGTATATTTAATTACCGTCAGTGTTACCTGGTTACTTAAAAAGTTTTTAGAAAATCAAGTTGACTGAGAAATGAAATGAAATATGACGCTCTTGACGTTCGTGCTCACAAGGTGTTTCATACCACCC
>JAQIWU010003201.1:0-10069 GCA_034696445.1 Isotomiella minor
ACCTACAATTCTGGCAAAATGAGAGTAGAAAGATGCAAGAGTTTTGTGACTTGATGTGCATCAATTATGAGGAGGACCTGCATCGTTTCGATAAAGTCAAGTCGGAGACCAGGAAGTCCTTCTTTCTCTTCGTAATAATAGTCTTTGTAGGATTCACCATTCAATTTACCAGCAATACACTGGTCGAAGGTGGAAAATTTTCAGTTTATCGGACTCTCATGGGGATTGTGTACGTGTACGTTGCTTACGGACACTACTTTGGGGCAATGTGGAACACATGGTTTCTTAAAATCTACTCCGCCTCTCTGTCCCTACTCAGGGAGAAATTTGCTCAAGCCACAAAAATGCCAGGGATTATTGACATGTTCGAAGTGGAGCAGTATCACAAGAGCTATAACATTTTGTTGGATTTAGTCTCAGAGTACAATCGTCTCATCGGACCAGACATACTTTTTGAAGTTGTATACAATTCTATCCTCACCTCAACAAGTACCTACTACATCCTCATTAGCCTTCAACGTCGGGTCTATCCAATGCTGTTGACAAACTTGTGCCTCCTCTTCCTTGGGTTCATTGTACTCAACACGTATGCATGGAATGCTGAGAATTTGACAACCCGGTGGAAGGAACTCTTGTCCACGATTCTGGACACGACGAGTTTGAGTTCCATGCAATTGAAAAGTGGGAGGCAAAAGTTCAAAATGTTTCTGAAAAAGGTGGAATTAGACCCTCCAGAAATCAGACCTGGGAATTGTTTCAAATTGAATCAGACTCTGGTTTTGTCGGTAAGTTAGAGTTCTAACCATTGTGGTCATTATTTAAAAGTGTCAAATTGTTGTAGGTCGGGAACGTGTTGATCACCGTTATAATTGCCATGGCCCAAATGAGGGGACAGAATACAATAATTTGAGATGTTTTAATCGAGAAGTTACTCTCTTGTCATACTTAATTACAATCTTAATTAATGAAAAGAGTAGCCTCCACCGAAACCTCCAAGAGGACTCGCTCCAAAGCCAAATCCTGCCAAATGTGGTGGGAAGTAGTGTTGACCTACTCCATGCTGGTAGTAACCCTGATGGTGACCGTGGTGGTGATGATATCCGAAATGACCACCAAATCCTCCTCCAAAGAAAGGGGGATAAGTTGAGAATGGATTGTGCCCTGTCGGAAAGGATTAAAATAGGAAATAAGTCAATTGAAGCAAGGTTACGTTACTCCGTACCATGATATCCCTGTTGATAATTAAGGTATGGATGTCCTCCAAGTAAGTGACCGTGTTTCGTAATTCCTAATCCCAAAGCAAAATCAGCCAAGCCAAGCAAAGTCCTGCTTTGTCTCATGTTCCCCCTTTCCTTGCTTTGTAGAGGTTGGGGCTGGTGGTGCAGGGGAGCCAGTGAAGACTGTATTGATTCTCCTTGTCCCTTTGAATGTGTGGCAAGAAGGACTTGAAACCATGCTATGAACAATATCTGTAATTTGGTGCAAAAACTATAAAATCTGGGAGTAAGTTATAGTCTGTGCTACATACCGAAACGAACCTATGGTCCAGCGTCATGTTGAACAGCTATCCACTTTTTTGGCTTTGTTGAATTCGTCAGGAGTAATGTGCTAGTTCTTTTCTTATATTTGAATACACTGGTCACCAACAGGAATGGTGTTTATATACTTCGCGTATTCTTTCTTTGTTTCAAAATTTCGTGAATTAGTCTAAACCGGACATGACCCAATACTCTGAAATGTCAAAATAGTGCGTAAATTTCGTAAAGTTATAGACAGATATTGTGAAAAATTTTAAGGTGTCGAATTTTTAATTGAGCTCAATAAAATGAGGCGTAAAACACGTTTCATAATGACATTTGTATATTACTCTACTTCATATCATAGCTCCATTAGTAAGAATTTTATTCATATTATTATTGAGATGTTCATCCGTTTCCTCCCTTTCTTTGTAGATACAAATGTTTTTGAAATGTATGGTCACAGAACTGCAACTCTGTAGCAACAATGATTCATCAATTTCCATAAACCCAATTGTAATGTGGGGTACGTTGAGATGTCCAATTCTCTATACCCAAAACAATGCAACATGCAACGTCAATGGTTTGGTTGAATGGAATTAAAAGTTGAGACAATCCTTTATCAATCACGATTCAAATAGTTGAAATTTCAAATAACTCTGAAACAACGGTGTGAGAACCGCAGATATAGATTGCTTTACAATTCCTACTTTCGTTGTCAATGTATACGGCAGTCAATTATCATTTCCTTCACTTTACATATCCCCATTACATTTATGCCTTTATGGCCAAAGCCCTTTCAGACCCACTACCTTATGGGAATCTCAACGTCTAGTTTAGCTGGATTTGTTGACTTAGTTGTAGACATACATCTATATCCTCAAATCCATGTGGGAACATCAACACTTTTCTTTAACTGCAAGAAATCGATCCTGGTCAACCAGTTTTTCTTTCTCTGCAAAAAACCGGTGTGTTATAATTGGCAATGTCGTGGGAGATAATGGCAGCGATCAATGATTAAAGCAACACAACACGATTTGTTGTGGTCTAGGTAACTTTTTGTATAATTGTTCTTACAGCAATATTTTGCGGATGGTTCACTTGCTTTCAGTATTGACTGGATCCTCGCTTCTTCCACAACAACCTATAGCAAACATGTTCCTCAAGTGTCTCAACCTTCTTTCGTTAGCAACATGCCTCGTGTCAATAATGCCAATGGCCATCAGAGGCCTTTCCACCGCGGAGTTCCTCACCCTCACCCTTCCCCAGAAGGAGAAGCTGGATGAGGTACGTACTTACGAAAACAAAGACATTTTCCTTTGGCACATCGTTGCAAAAATCACACTTTGTAAAGTTTGCGGAGAGAGTGAAACCCTGGATAACTCAGCCACACATGTTGAGGGAAGTGTACCTTATTCGATGGCTCCGGGGTAAGGTTTATAAACACGTAGACACTAAATCAAATTGAAATGATTTTGAAATGTTCCAGAGGTATACTTTGATGTGGACGAGGCAGAGAAGTTATTCAGAAGTGTAAGGGTTTTTGGTATTCAAAGCTAAATGTATGTATGGATGTCTGTTGTCCATAGAATCTTAAATGGAGAGAGGAAAATGACATTGACCACATTTTAGAAGGGGATTATTCCGAGCTGGACAATTTCTTCACGACTGAGGTGTATGGCTGTGACAAAGAGGGAAGGCCAAGTACGGAATCAGGCATACTTATTTTACCTCATGTAATTAATTAGTTGTTTTTAGTTTTATCAATCCTCGTCCGGGATTGGGACCTTCGTGCCATCATGCTCAAGTTCGGAGTCGAGAGACTCGTCAAGTATGCGGACAAAATTGTGGAGGAGGCTTGTGATATGCAGAGACGGATGGAGGATGAGGGGCAAAATGTGACTCAATTTTCCGTCATTGCTGACATCGACGGGTTCAACCTGGTTCAGCATGCTTGTCCAAATTGTAATTCCAATAAACGACCTAAAATAACGTCAGTCTTAGTCTCTGATACTAATGATCGCCTTCCATCTTCCTAGGTGTTGCATTTATCCTCCGTCTGATCTCTCGACTACAGTACAATTATCCCGGCTATGTCCACAAATTGGTTGGCGTCAACAGTACGTACTCATTTCTATAAGACTGTCCTAATCATCATACTTGAAACGAATTTCTTTTCGTAGCTCCACAAATCGCCATGCCTTTTTGGGAGATTGCAAAGCGAGTCGTGATGCGGTCCCTGTTGGAAGCCGTGGAAATCCACGGTTTTAACAAGAGGGAGTGGGAACGCTCCCTTCAAAAATGGATCGACCCTTCCCATCTCTCCACCCACTTCGGAGGACTGAGGAAAAAGGGTCTCGACATTCAGGAGTACCGTCTCACTGGGGAAACCTTGAATTGCAACACTCTGAGGTGGAAGGAGATAGACGACTACAATTTCGGCAATTATTTTGATACCGACAATGAATGAACTTTTGTTTCAATCATATACCATCTATCCATCCATAACCAAATGTAAGCAAAAAGAAGCAGTCTTTTTCCCTGACACGTGTCAGAAAAAAATATTTCACACGCCAAGAGAACAAAACAAACTTTGTTTTGTTGCAACCAACCAGTTTTTTTTATATCTGGAAGTATAAAAATACGTTTTGAGGTTGCTATTCCCAGATCAACACAACACTTGTATTTCTTGAGGCATGAGGCATACAGGAATGAACTCTTGTGAACCAAAAACTGGACTTTTATCTTCATCATCATCATTGTTCCTAGTTGCATTCTCCAATGAGGTCGTAAACAAAGTTAATTATCTCGTAATGGCACGCTACCGGTTGTAATTAATCCAAACCAGCTTGTCTCACTTTTCCCAGCATTATCACACAAATAAACACACGTCCAACAGCTCAGTGTTGGAAGGAGGAAGCATTCAGCAAAAAGGCCAAAGACAGATTTTAAGTCAAGCTAGAAAAAGATGGTGAATTGCTTTGATTCATTTTTACTCATGTGCAACTGGCTAATAAGCTAAGCTATCATCATCATGAATTTAGGCATCATGAATTTCTCAAAATGCATGTCTTCAATCTCACCTTGTCTCACTTTCCCCATTGCCTATAGATATATGTAATAAAGTAAGTCTTTAGCTAGTTCAGTTATTTTTGGTACTGACTATGGATGGAGACCAATTTGACCCCCAAGGAAAGTTACATGGCCAAGCGTTGCATACTGTGGTATAAAAATGTACGTCGAGACTTCCATCAGCAACCAGAGATCGATAATCCGAGGATCCGAACTCCATTCCATCCGCTTCAACTATTAAGTCTCTCCCCAAACCAACAAGTGGTTCCACAATACTCACTTTACTTTCCCCATAGACACAAGATCCTGATTGGAGGATTGACACCCAAAAATTAATTAAATAAATTAAAGAACACGCAGATCTTTAAGAATGGAGAAACCTCCTACCAGACCAGTCATCCTTCCCCCAAAAGAAGAAAGGGCAAGGGAGGTGGAATGGAATCCAAATAGAGCTTTCACTACGGAAGTTCCTTTCTTAATTGATGCAGTGAGTTCTCTCAATTTTGCATCCAACATGGTTGCATGCTCTACTCTGTATTGTCTTACTTTTCGTAGGGGATTATAGGCAGAGGCATCGGAGGGTTGCTGGTGGGAGGTATTACTCTGGTTTCAGTGGCTGGGATTCTCCTCTTTGTCTACAAAATCTTTGTGGCTTGGCTTAGTTAGAATAGCTTGGCTTGCTTGCAAATGTCCCGTAGTGAATTTGGATAGATTGTTGTACTGCTTCCCAATTGTGTACAATACGAGCGGAAACAAAGAAAATGAAGATACAAGAACCTGCACTTCATAAATGGCAGTTTTCGGGGCAATGAGAGACTCGTTGTATATTCTATATCTGTCGTGCTTCTAATAAACCATGTTTAACATACAATTAGGTAAGTTGACAGCAAAATCTATACAAAGAAGGGACCAGTTGAAATTTCAGACAGCATACTATAAGTTATTTATTCAAGACATAGATACTTGAGACATCAATAACGACAAAAGGCACATGAATTTAGGAGTGACTTGATAGTAACTAATGGCTTGATTAATGGCTATTACTACCTATTACTTTTACCTAGAGGATAACATTTGGGGGAAATCTGCTGTAAAAAATAGCGAATCCAATTAAATAAACAATCATTCAATCTTGATTCTCAAATCCGAGGACCATCATGGCATAGTCAAATTCTGTGAAAGAACTAACGAGGACGACGAGGTCGTCCCCGACCCCGCCCACGACGGATACACCTTGCCCTCGGGCCCACTGGGAGCCAAACCCGCCCTGCTCTCGCGAGAGCCAACTCTAGAGGAAAGTCCACATTGGGAAAGGATGCCTCCAGCGTATCCAAGACCGGATGGTATAGGTCCCCGAGGAGGAATGGAATGTCCAGGCTCTGGACAGAGGCAACTGGCACGGGCCGTCTATCCTCCTCATCAGCGCCCGGCTGGATAAATGCCTTGAGAACAGGGAGGGAGATGCCCCAGTTTGTCCCCTCTGAACGTTTGACCCTCCCAAATAAAGTACTTATCACCGGCCAAACTGTGAGGCTTTGGAGGGAAGGGAAGTGGTTTGGGGCGTCCATGGAGGTTACGACGCCATCAGCGCCTCCAAATAGAAATCCCACCTCGCGAAACTTTATCTTCCTTCCCTCCACACAGAAGAAAACTGAGAGATTTCTCAGGCGGGACAACCTCCAGGGGAAATGCATCTTCAGGGACACAGCCACCTTCGCCTCGTAGCCAAGGGCCACCTCCTCCAGGGACTGGGAATGCATGTGGAGGGCACGAAACAGGGGTTGGGTGGGTTCATCCGGATTCAATCTCATGAGTTCTACCTTCCTCAGACTCCCTTGTCGGAGGGAGGCCAAGGATCCGAGCCCACTCCCACAGGCCAAACTCACTTGAGTCAAATGAGAAAACGTGACAGAGTCTTGGATTGAAGCTACGTGGTTCAGAACAAATCCAGTGAAGGGATCGGGGACACCTAACGCAGTCTCCATCCTTTCATTGGTTAACGTGAGGTTGCGAATATTTCCCACGGAGAAGAGGAAGCCTTTGAGGAAGTCTTTATAGGAAGAGGATACATATCTCCAAATGCAATTGTCCAAGGTGAGGGAAAGGGACTGTAGGGCCGTCAAGTCCTTCAAGGAAGAAGGCGGACAGAGGGTGGTGGGTACAGGAAAGTAGAGTCTTAGATCCAAACTGGTCAAAGTTCTCCTCATGGAATCCAACACTGTCTCCAACATCCCGACACTCGTGGGGGTTATGATGAATTGAGACAATTGAAGGCTTTTGACATTGTGGGAGTGGACTTGGGGGTTGAAGAACCAAAGGAAGTCCTCGTGCATCTTCCTGTAGGTCATTATTTTGGCCCTTGTGGCGTCTTCTTGTTCCTGCCCATCCGTAAACTTAGCCCAATCCTCCTTCACGTTAAAGCCCCAGTGGGGGAACCCGAGGGCATTCATTTGCGACTTGGCGTAGTTGTAGATTTGCATACTATCCTTCCCTCCTCCTCTCCTGGCTTTAAAGACGGAGACCCGGACCCGAGGGCGGAGGACTTTTAGGGCCTCCCTGTTCCAAAGGTGGGAGATGAGACGAAGTGCCTGCAGTCCGTTTGTTGGAAGGAATTCGAGCACAGTTTGGAGTACCAAAGGGTTGTCCATTATTACATTGGATGCTGATGATGCGGCGTCATCACTCCTCTGAAGCTTGCTTTGGGTGGTCCAGACTGATGGCTAAGAGGGGGGACCAAAGGAATAAGGAAATGAAATGAGTGTCACAAAGTGTCATATGTGGATATAAGACTAAAAGAATATGACGTGATTCACCTTGAATAAGAAATCCAGGAACCGACTCTCTCGTCCCATCGAGGCGGCGGAAATGGACAGGACGTCCCCGAAATTAAATTTCCTCCCTCGCATTGATGATAATGAGTCACGTCCCTCATCCTCGGCGTCACTAACTGTAAGTGGAACGCCATTAACAGACAAGACCACAGTTAAAGAACAAATTTCCTACAAAAAAAGTGGTGAGAGAAAATTAAAAAATACTTAAGACATGTGTACCATTTTAATTTTTTTTTGCAATACCTCAGGTCTTGAGATGTACATACAGGAGTCCCTGCAGGTCAGAGTAAAATAGCTATCCTTGGTTGGACCACCAGCGGTAGCGCCATCAGCATCAGCATCACTTTGGCACCTGCTATTTTCTGGTTCATCATCATCATCGTCGCTGTCCGTCTCATAGTCGTCAATTCCCTCCTCCATGTTGCAATAAATGAACTCCCCTTGAGTCCTCCGCCCAAGGAATGTGGGTCCAAAGGTGTACTTTTAAATATCAAAGACAACAGGTCTAGACTCGGTATAAAAAGAAAGAGATGAGGCGTTCATACCATTAGACCTTCGATGTATCTAAACTCGACAAAGGGTTCTGTGTAATGAATCATTTCCGTTACATTCTTCCTTCCCACGTCTTCCCTCAACACCTTTCCCTTCTCATTCTTGTAGGAAATCCTGACAAGGGTACCTCCTCCGGTGTAAGGGTACCTCGTGGGCTGGAGGAGTCTTGACCCCATGTCTTTAAGGAGTGCCGTCCTGAGTCGAATGACTAGATTGGTCCGGGCGTGCCAGGCTGCATGTATCTTGAAGAGAGATAAAGGGAATTGGTTTTTCTTTGCTGGACAACTTGGACACGTCACGAGGAAGGTACTAGTGTCCAAGTCCACAAGTTTGGTCCCTTCCAAAGGTGGAAGAGGGGTCGCCCGTGTCAATCTAGACATCGTCTTCAATCCCAACCCCGCGGCGACGGTCCCTATAAACGAAACATAATCACAACATTAGTTTTGAAGACAAGTTTTTAGTTTAAGGTCAAAGTTTTTTTTACTTAATGTTTTCGGACACTGAGCCTCGAACCTGGCCTGTCGCTTCTCTTCATCCTCTTTCCAATCTTTATCTTCTTCACTTCTTTTCAACCACTTTTTTCTATTACCAATATTCTTACGCCTTTGAGATTCATCTTTGTGGAATTGTCGATGCTCATCCCTTCCCTCGGGTGAGATTTCCAAATCACATATCCTGCAAAGGTAGATCACCGGGCCGTCGTCATTCTCCCCAGACGACGACGATGATGACGATGACATTATTCCTATCCCTTATGGTCAACGCAGGCAGACACACACGTTAAGAAATTTTGAAATGAAATTTTGCAATTACACAATCTTGGTTATTTTTTAGACATTTGAATGTTGCTTATTCTCTTGATTTAAAAATAGAAGAAGAAGGCAAAAGTGTTTATTGGCAGCTGTTGTAAGATGTTTGCATAGTGTGCACAAAAGTTGTTTCATGTGTCCCCTTCCTCTTGGTCACTTTTTCTTGTTCCTTTGTTGTTGTTCCACGCTAAACTATGTTGGAGGCTTATCTTCTTCATCATAATCATAGATACTACTAAGATTGACAGTGTTGTCTGCATAAATGCTTATATTTGGGAAGAGTTCCTCACCAGTGGGGAACAACACCAATCATATACATACAATAAATTGAGGCCAGGACACAGGTTTTCTCCGAAGGACACTTATACTTGTATTGATACACTGGTAGATGATACATAAGTTAAATGGTACATAAATACTTTTTAAGAAGGAAAGACTCCTCCCCTCACATTCAGGTTGACTCGGCTCCTAGACACATATTCCCTTAGAAATGCGGACGACTCGTCTTGGTCCTTCTGGAAGAAATAAGGGAAGGTCGTCCCCTCCTTGAACACTCTAGGCACCCCATGGAAACTGCTCCGACTCTCTCCTGCCATGACGACCACGTCCCCACTCCGAACGTGAAGGGCTGTGGGGGACACCTCTTTCGTTGAGCCTCCTATGAGGAAGATTGCCGACTGTCCAAAGCTAAACAATAAGACAAAAACCGTTACAAAAGTGTGCCATTCAAGGCACTTATTTATCCAAGTACCTAATTGAGAAGAGGGGCACGTCCATATCCCCCTCGGACCGGTCCTGATGCCCGGACATGGTTGTTTCGAGGCCGTAGTAGTTGACGATGGCCGCCTCAGCGACAAAGTCTTGAGAATACAGGACCCTTGACAAGGTGGATGTGAGGGTGCCCAGATCTTCTGGGAAGGGGCAGGAGTTAGCAGGGGAGTAGACTTTCGTGTCCCAGTCGTGATGATAGCCGAAGGTGACCCATCTTAGCTTGGAGTAAAAGTCAGAGGGTGTCTTTGTGTTGTTCTTGTGGTCCTTCATCTGAGGGTAGTCTAGAATTGTCCTTCGAAGCCATGCTTCCTGACCAGAGGGAGTGAAGGGGTTTTGAATCAACGTCAAACCTATAATAAAAAATGACAAAAGAACTTTCAGAAAGCCTCTTTAATTTGTTTACCTTTGGGAAAGAGAAGGTCATAGACTTCCCACTCTGACGGGGGGAGGAGTCCAAGGGAGGTCCAGTCTTCGTTACAAAGTTTGTCAATTTGTAATCGTCTTTTTTTAAAGTTGT
>JAQIWU010003202.1:0-10063 GCA_034696445.1 Isotomiella minor
AATCGTGAGATGCGCATGGTAACCTGGGATGAAGTGGGCGTTTATGGAAACACCAGCATTTATCACCTTGTAGCCAACTACAAGGTGCTTCAAGATGCAAAATAAATAAAAATGATAGATGCCTTCAATACCTGACATGTTTCAAAAAAATGTAGGAATACCTCATCCTTTCCCATTTTGGGTGAATGTTGATAAAGACTGGGGATCTGAAGCAGGAGAGTGGCCTGAGCCTGAGCAAGACAAAAAATGGGACGATAAGTGTATCATTCTAACAAATATGACTTCGAATGATAAGCCTTTCCTACGGAAGGAGTGGTGCAATAAGCCTTTTAATGTCATTTACATTAAAGATTGTTAGTAAGATTCATTCTTTGTCCTCCACAAGTGACCAAACGCCTTCTGCTGTTTTTGGACAGTCGATGCCCATTGTTCTCACGACTTCTCCGACACGATCCTGCACAAGGCATCCACCGTCATCACCCATGCTCTCAAAGTGCCAAGACGATGCCTTCAGCAATAAAAATAGAAATTTAGGGCTCAGGAGATTGCGTATGCATGCATGCCTATACCTCGTTGGCGATACTGTGAAAACGCCAGACTTGCTGGTCTTCAGAATGGCGAGACCTGAACTCGCGTTCTGCCGTTACCTTCGTTTGTGACCCTCTATGGGCCGTTAGCAGTTTTCCTGAACGGTAGTTTTCAATTTGAAAGTAGTCACGGTCGCTATTTACCTGGGTAGTAAGAAGCATGAACATACGAAACAACTCTAAGGATAAAGGGTATTTTTCATTACTCGGTGTAGTTCCCATAGTTGATAATCCTTTTGTGAATGGCAGTTTCTCATTCCTATCCTGGCCCCATGATGTCCTGTTAAACATTGAGTCTTGTAGCCACGACTGTTGGTTATCCGAAATGTGCCCTAGCCATACACGGAACGTTGGTACATTAAACTTGGATCCGATGATTTTATACACACCTTAGAGTCCCACGCCTCTACTGCGTTAACCATTAAAAAAATTGCGACAATTATTGTATTCATATTTTAAATGCTGCTTCGGTGGAACAAATAAGTGGCTCTGGTCTGGAAACTTGGTTTCATACTTAGAAATAGTCATAACTTTGCACAGTACGCCATTTATATTCTTTGTTTGAATCATGATGAATTCATCGTTAATCATATAAATTCCCGACTATGAATATGAAACTATAATAAAGGAACTATAATATTTTGGCTGCATCATATCATGGAACCGGACAAGAAATCTCACTCTACCCCTAGCAGATTTATGTACCAACCAAAATCCATTCTTTGCACTTTGAACAAAAGATTAAGCTAAAGAAATTATTTTTGGTCTGCATGATTGAGCATCGATCTCTACCACCTCACGATTGCCAACCCAAACCCCTACTTCAACCAATCAAAGAATGGAATTAAGGAGCAACAAACGTGATGACATTGTACGTCACACAGAGTGTAAAACAGCACATATAAATCATGACTTCGTCTCCAGTCAAATGAAATGCACTTTCTTATAAATTGATGGTCCAGAGAGCCACTCCACTCGACACTGAGTTCAGTGCGTTGTCTTGTCTTTAACCACACATTCAGAGTGAAGTAATCCAATTTTATTTGTAACGTTAATCCTACACCCGGATAACTGTGATATAATTAACAGTAATGGAAAGCGTGCTGTTGTTTTTGAATAGTGTGTGAGACAACACCGGTGGTGTTTGAAGAATAGGCGTGGGGTAGGTTTCCATCTTCCAGTTCAAACAAATAAAAACCAAGTTTTAGTCTGAATCGGAAAACATGAAATTAGCTTGAATTGAAAGTTCTTCTTAATCGTTTCTTCTTTGTCATCGAGTGTTATCATCATGGTGCAAGAAAGGACGGTCTCCCCGGCAGCCTACATTAATCATAAAAATGGAGCTACAGAAAACGAAGAATCGCTTCGACTTCTCTCCACTTCCCCCACGCCAGTGATGATATCACACAATCCAAACCCGGCATCTAGTTACAATAACCATGGAAACGTTGGGGGCGGGGGAGAGGATAGTCATGAAAATTCCATTGTCTCACAATACCCTGACTCATCTCTCAATTCAGAGCTGTACTCTTTTAACACGGCACATAATGCCACAAGGCGACGACGCCGAAGAAGAATGTAAGAAGTAGAGAACAAAGAACAGTCGTAGGTATCAAGTTAACCATTCTTGTTTGAAACAGTTCCCATCGGACAAGTTTCCGGTTCAGTGAATGTGATGCTGATGAAGATCTTCCTCAATTCCATGGAAGTCGGAAAATTCAATATTTCTCAGCTCTGGCAGGTAAGCCTTTACTATTACCTATTTTAGTTTGAGTCAAAATGGATTGTTATACCCTTAGCAAACATGGGGGCGTTTGCGTTGGGCACTGTTCTGAGCTGGTCTGCAGTCGGTATGACGTCAATTACTTCAGTCATTGTTCATAATGTCGTAACGGTTTGTTGAATGTTCAATGAATAGCTTTGCCTGACCTGCGAAAAGATGAGGACTTTAAAAACACTTTGACAGAAAAAGAAGAAACGTGGATTGGATCCATCATTACGGTAAGGTTTGTGCTACTTTGTAAAATTGTTTACTCTAGTGTTTGTTGAGACAGTTGTATGATTGGCCTCACGAATTATTGTGCGTTGGTCAACCGTCCTTCTAAAGGTGGAGGTTAACTACTGTAATGAGGTTATGCGTCTGACCTATAAATGCGCAAATGAAAGCTAGATAAGAGTCCAAATGCATTCATGTAAATTGCCTTCTTCTTCTGGAGCCATTGCTTATGTCTGGAGTTCGAGATTTCAGGGTTGCCTCTAGGCCTTGGCAGTTGATCAATGATTGATTGATTACCTAACCTGGCTGATGAACAAAGTAATGCGAAGAATGAAAATGGAAATTTGGAGTCTGAATTGAACGGGCAATTTTGCAGGTTTTTCAATCCGACTGTGATTATAATACGTTGTCGCATGTCTAATCCTATCTATTGGCATTATTATGTCAGGATTACTTAAAAAGCACGTGCTCAGAAATATATCGTTGTTGTGCCATGTTGAGAAGGATGTTGGATGTGCCACATGTCTTGACATCACAGTACCATTTAAATCCGGCATGAAAATTTGCATAAGCCAAAGCTAAAGTTAGATTTCTCTAGTTCTTAGCGTGGGATGGTCCGTATGATCTCGTCAACCCCATGACGTTGACAATCTGTTTGACAATTTATCCTTTTTTTACAGTTGGGAGCTGTGGCCTCAGGCCCCGCGTCAGGATACCTGATTGAGAAGTTCGGGAGACGGTTTACTATGCTGATATTGAATGGACCATTCTTACTGGGATGGCTTCTCATCTACTTTGCTTCCAGCATTGAACTGATCTTTGTTGGACGGTTTATTACAGGTTGGTGAAGAGGATTAATGTCCAATACATATGCTCTACTTTTGATTATGTATAGGATTCTGCTCTGGAGTTTTTGCCGTTGCTGCACCAATTTTCACTGCTGAAATGGCCGATGTAAACATCCGTGGAACACTTTGTGCCGGATTTGACTGCATGATCTCTGTGGGAATTTTATTCATGTAGGTGAAAGCTTGACTATGTAAATTTGGAAGTAAATGAACAAAAGTATCTTGCTCGCAGATATGTCTTGGGAGCCTTTGCATCGTGGAGAGTACAAAGCTTGATATGTTCCATATTCCCAGTCATTATTTTCATCATGATGCTTTTTGTACCTGAGTCACCACGCTATCTAGTTGCCAAGGGAAAATGGAGTGAAGCTGTAGAAGCATTGATGAAATTTCGTGGTGCCTTCATAAAGGAACAAGTCGAAGAAGAACTGAAAGCTGTAAGAACATTAGGACTTCGTTATCCTCTTAACTCATTTTTACCTCATTTCAAATTGCAGTTGAGAGTCACGATCAGCCACATCCACCCTGACGGTCGATCCATCACTTTCAAAGAGTTCTTCAGTGGCCCCATCATTCGTCCTGTGTCCATCGCTTTCTTTATTTACTTTTTCCAAGCATTTTCGGGGATTGACCCAGTCCTCTTCTACACCGTTGACATATTTCATTCCGCAGGAGCGCAGTTGGACGACTACACTTCCACAATCATCATCGGCTCTGTTCAAGTCTTCTTCGCTGCAATTGGGGCCTTCATGGTGGAATACTATGGACGAAGGGTTCTTCTCATGTTGTCGGAAATTGTGATGGTGATATCTTTGGCTTTCCTCGGCCTTTATTTTTACATCAAAGCAGAGAATGAAGGCATCCCACCCGGAACAGGGATAGAAGCGTCTTGGTGGTGGGACATTCTTCCACTGGCGTCCCTAATTGTATACACAATCGCATATTCCCTCGGAGTAGGGCCTGTGGGCTACATGATAATGAGCGAAGTCCTTCCACATCGCGTCAAAGGACTCGCTGGCTGCATTCTCACTTCTCTAAAGTGGTTCATGTCTTTCATGATGACAAAATTCTTCCAAGATGTGATCAAACTCGTGGGCAGCGACGGCTGCTACTGGCTATTTGCTGGATTTTGTTTCGTAGGACTCATTTACATATATATGTATGTGCCCGAAACAAAGGGAAAGACGTTAGACGAGATTCAACAAGAATTTGCAGATTCCACAGCGTTTAGAGAGACAAGATACAACAATTGGATTCAGGATGGTGGGGGGAAGGAGAAGCTTCTCTCTGGAAGCTTTTCAGCCCCGTTGAGGAAAAACAGTTCCCACGCCTTAATCAACGGGGTGGTGGAGGAAGAGTGTGAATATGAATACCAAGAGGAAGAAAACAAGACTCAGCCATTAAGGACTTATGACACTTTTGCTTAAGACTGTGAATGCGTACCTTCTTTGATGTGCTACAAGCATTTTTAATTGTAAACGTAAATACCTATGTCTTTTAAGGTGAAGACTCCCTATTTTAATTTTGGTAACTACGGAATACTTTTATTCGCTATGATTGATGATTTGAGCGTTTTAGACTTCGTGACTTTTCGACATGTAACCAGTATGATTGAAACAATTACATAATGCAATTTGCAAAACCCTTGAAGTAATCAAGGGAGTAAATAAATGTGATTTTACAAATAAAACAAACTATGCCATGACATGAAAACTTAGTAATTTCAATTTCAACCATCTTCTATGCATGCATAAGCTTTCGCCATTTGCAAACCAGTATAATATTGCAATTAATCAGCCATTGACCTGCATGAATTATTCACCTCCAGTTGCTACTTTGTCCAATAAGGTGTGTCTCGAAAATAGGTAACTCTGTTCCTATTCCCTTTATTGATTTGCCTGTCATCGGTTATTTAGCTCTTTCAATAATGCAAAATTTGTATTTTTTCGTTGGTTTCCTGGGGGTAATTTGCATTTTCACTACATAAATATGAACAATAAGTTACCAATTTACGTCTTAGGTGCTATGCAGCTCCACCTCAGGATTTAGACTGGACGCCAATGTGAAAGACGTTGGTCGACAAGAAGACGTGGACGATTCTGGTCCTACCCCAATCCCTGCTGGTCAAACTGCTGAAACTCTTGCTGGAGTAGGAACATTGGTAGCTTCAATCCTGGGAGGACTGGCTCAACCGATTAATGCTATTTATAGACGACCTGACGAAAAGCCACAACAACAAGCTGCTGGCGTCCAAACGCAGCAAGTTGTGGCTGCTCAACCAACTGCAGTACAATCTCAGACCAATCCACAAGTGCAGCCCATCGTTGCGGCTGTAAACGCCTTGGCACAACCTGCTGCCGCCGCAACTGAGAAAGCCGAGGAAGGTGATGACGACGACGATGATATTGTGGCAAGATACCGCTTGTGAAGTTAATTAAAATTAGTCAGGTCAATAAACAAACTTTCTTTTTATTGCTTACAAGTCACATATCATCACATTCACAAATAACAATCCTACAACAAATGGCAGATAATAATGCATGAAAATTAAGCCAAAATGCTTGAACTTGAACTTTTAAACTTGTTAACGCTTGTTGAAAACTGCGAGTCATAAAAACGGAACTTTAACACTATTACAACAAAGAGATAGGATATTATATTATAGATTATCGAGTAAATGTCTTGCCCTCCTCCCCAGAATGAAGGAACGAAGTAAGTAGAGAACAACTGAAACCAATACGGAAGCTCCAACAATGCCCCAGAATGGAAAGGTGGTTTCTTCAGACTGGAAGGGCACTTTGCAATTCATCCCCATAAACCCCCCTGAGGAAATTAAAGTTTATTTGTATCCCTAGTATGAAGCAGTGCTGCTGATACTTACCGACTGCTTGGACGGGGAGAAAGATCAAAGCAATTTCACTAATCCGCTTCATCACGCGTCCCATGGCATTCGCTTCAATCGTCTGTTGAATATTCGCCATTGCAATAAAAGTGTCTTGGGACCTTTCTAAAGTTCTACTGTAATTATGTAGATCCTCTAAAAACTCTTCAAATTCAGAGCACAAATTTGACAATAGCTTTACAACGGGGGAATTTAGCCTTTTGTTACACTTGAATTTCAACACCTTCAAAATATTCATCTTAGGTTTGACAAACCTTGCAATTTTACAAATTTCAAAATCGTACTCGTAATTAGTCCTAAGAACTTTTGACAATTCTATGGCACTCAATTCCTTTCCTTTACCTTCCCCTGAAATCTTCACATCTAGGATCTTAGGTTCCATGTAACTCATTGAGAATTTGGCATCCTGAGCCAACTCGATGAATATTGAAAAGACAACCCAGTCCGGGGTGAGGGTGGATGACCCATGAGTAGTTAGCAGGTTGAGAAATCCCAAAACGTCTTTAATACTGCCCCAGTACTTGTCGTGAATGGTAATGATAAAGTTGGAGAAAAGAAGAATGTTGAAGTCCACATCCTCTACGGGTCTTGGATCCGTGTCTTCAACAATTTCAACGATTGGAATTGGAACGGAAAGCAGAGGAGAACCATCATTGTCATTGTTATCCATGTGCGAACTGCTTCCACGTCCATAGGAAACGGAACTTTCAGACAGAAGCCTAAGCGACATGAACATGTAGTGCTGGAAATAGTAATGGAATTGTACAATTCAGTTCAACAATGCATGCTAATCTGTGTTACCTTGTAGACTTCAATTTTCTCCTCCGTGTTCCCTTCCTTAATATCCCTAAGGGTGAGGTCGTGGACGTTGAAGGCAGAGCTCAGGAGAGCCAAGTCCTTCTCAGAAGGATCAACAATGTTGAGCCAATACTGCTTTGACTGAAGTAACTTGATGTAGTTCATGGGCCCCTTGACTGTGTCATGGTACTTCAACTGGTCAAGACTATTGGCTTGAACAAGGCCAGACGCGGAGGAAAAATAAAGGTATTTAGTGGATGACATGTTCTTGTACTTGTTAAAGTCCAAAACTTTCTGTGTTCCTCCAAGACTGTCAAAGGACCCATAGCTGGACTGCGCCGTCCATCGTTGGAAAGGACCTGCACGGGGTGGTGGTGGCGAAGGCTGTGGGGAGGAAGCGGGTGTTAAGTTGGGAGTAAAATTGAAAGGTTCCAAAGGCAATGTTTCTTCATATTCACTATCCTCCGCAGAATGGAATTCAAACCCGTAATTCGTACTGAGTTTAAAGACATCAGCCTCAATGTCTCGATCCCTTCGCTTCTTTAGCTTTTCATAAATTGTGATGACTTCCGTCAGACTTGTATTTTCAACAGAGGTGGTTCGAGCACGTCGAAGGGCTGCTCTAGGATTAATTGGGTTGTATCCATTTGGATTTGGATTCGGATTTTGGCTTTGCCCTCCGTTTAAGAGACTCTCTCTTTCCAAATTTGAGGTAGACATGGTCCAACCTGCAAAAGAACAATTCCTCACATATCTGTGACCTCAAATTATTTTTCTTTCTTACCGAATAAAGATGGTCAGTGGAAATGGCACATTTTCAACTTAATTTAGAAATGTCCGCCATTCAATAACATTGTTTGTAACTTGTAACATTCCACTATTTGTGATTCTCTTCCTGTTTGAGGTGGGTGAGTTAGGTAATGTCAGCACAATTTTAGACTTATCATGTAAAAGTAAACAGTTGCATTTGCCGGGGTGGACGAAACTACTTTGTTGATTGAGATAAGACACAAGATAACCCTTGTTGTTGGAAGTCAAGTGGTACAACAGAGAAGAGGTAAAATCCCTAAAAACGTACTGGGAAAGCTTGGACAAATAAATAACGTATGCAAATAGACATTTGGGTAGTCTTTACTTTTGTTTCAGTTTTAAACCTCTTTCTAAGACTAACAACCCAAAATAAGCCAAAGATTCGAGAGGAAAGTAAGTGGCACTTAATGTGCTTAATGATGATAAGTCAGTAACCCAAAATGTGAGGATTTGGAGGCTGTCTTTACGTTGAGACTGAGAAATAAGTTTATTTTTGAACCATGCAGATAATGTAAATATTTATGTAGTCAATTAAATGATCATAGTTTGCATGAGAATGAATGTAGTGGTGGTCATGGAAGGCCGAATTTTTTCAGCGTTCTAATTATATACTCTCCATTTCGCTTCGCTTACGGCTCAAGTGGTCAAGTTTTTGTCAATAACAAGTTCCAAGTTTACAAAGCCATTATTATTAAAACAAGTACGCATTGTAATTGCCTAATGTTTCACAGTGCCCCCATTGCGTCTTCAAATTGCATGTTCGATTTACTTTCAGGTATAATTGTTAAATCTTCATTCAATGACAAGCTTATTATTTGTGAAATTGTCTAAGATTCTTGTGATTTCGTCCTCCGAGAGATGTACTTTGGCATTCTAAAGAAAAACGCATGAAAATAATAGTATAAATACAATTTCTATGAAGCTTTTCTCATACCAGCATTGGGGACATGACATCAATTTCATTGACCATTAAGCCACGATCCCCTTTCGCATATTTATCATCTGTCAATAAATTAAACGAGGTCAACCGTCCAGCAGCTCCTCTTTTTTTTCTGCCTGGAGCCGGATTCACAGGAACTGGGATGTTGAGGGCCAGTTGGATCAAGGCAAGAAGTGACAAGAATCCTAGCAAACCTACTGCCGATTGGTTCAACCCTTTCCTATAATATCAAAAACATCAGGATTGTGTTAGCTTCGGGACTGTTGAGACCTTACGTCCCGTAACCTCCATGACCATAGCCCCCGCCTCCGCCATATCCTCCCCCACCTCCATAATTTGTGCTAAATATATTCCAAAACGCTCCTGACATCTCATTGTCCACTGCATTGATAAATGATGTTCAAAAGGTTTTGTGACATTAATTAATCCTGGTTTTACCATCGTCATATCCCCCGTCGTCAAGATCCCCGTAGCTGTAGTAGTCATAACGGTTTGCGAATTCTGAATCTCCGTGAGGAAACTTCTTTGGACCCTTGAACTTCACGTCTTTTCTTACCTTATCCCGATCTGAGCATTTGGGACAATCATTAGCAAGTAATTCGGACGCAAGCATATAGGCAACTTACATCTCTTTGACTTCTTTGACTTGTCCTTCCTTTCTTGGCCAACAGCATTATTCTTTTTGTAATAGCGGTCAAAGAATTGCGAACTGTGTGGATGTCCATAGAAGTAGTAGCCTTTGTTTCCGGCTTGGCTGACCTCGTCTGGAGATTCTGTGGGTAGGGTGGTACTTGCTCGGAATGTACTGCTAAATTTATTCTCAGATTTTGTATTGTGTGTGCTTTCTATCAACTCCGTCTCCGAACTGGAAGTTTCTTGGGATGTATTTGTTGCTGTAAACGCAATGGCCGAAAGAACTATGAAAATGTTAAAAATTGCACTATAATAATTCGACACTGCCATCTTAGGCAGAGACCCTCTTCTCCGAATCGTGCTTAAGTACTGTTCTTAAGTTTGAAAAAGAAATGACTAAACGCAAAGAAATTTAAAGCTAATGACATACAGTAAAATTGAAAGGTGAGGAAGCAGTGTTCAAAAGGTGAGACAATCAAAGCGTGGGTGAACGCGTCGATAGTCTCAGAATGCCCTAAAAACTAGTTCAGTTTTAGAACGGGGACAATT
>JAQIWU010003203.1:0-10062 GCA_034696445.1 Isotomiella minor
GGAAAAGGACCTGTACAAAATGACCTTGACATAAAATACCTGTGCATGAAGGACAATTCAATTCCTCCCATACCTGAGGGTCCCTTCCTCCATTTCCAATAGAAACGAACGTACCACCAAATAAGTGCCAAAAGAAGGCCCCCAATTATCGGATACATATTTATGGACAGTAAAGAATCTGTATGGACTATGTCCTCTCTGGGAGACAAAAACCTAGTGCCCTTGTTTAAAGAAGTTGTATAACAACTAATGAAACTATTGAACCAAAAACTGGTTCTTTCGTGCAATAATGCCCATATCCAGAGCTACAATGCAATGGACAACTTTTTTTACAGGACTGATTGTCGACCACATAGTGATGATACAACTATAGTCCGTGTGATTTCACGTGGAGTGGAGAATTTTCATTACATTTTTCCTCCATCCCCATCATTTTAGCACTTTTAAAAAGCTGGATGGAATGAAGAGTCCATGTAATGGATTTGGACATGTGGCAGTAAAATTTTAGCTTGTCTGTTTAGTGCTAAATTTTTTGCCACTAGCAAGGCCAAGCCTTGACTGTCCACTCTTAACTTAAAAAAGTAGTACACATACTGCGTACATGAATGAATTATGCAGCTACAGACTTTATAAATAAGATAAAGCATGGACAAATATTTATGTTCGGAATTAATAATTTCATCCGATAAGATATTTACGACGATATAAATAATCGTTTCGTAATAATAATGTCAAACAAAGAGTATATTCAATGTGAGATTTCACACTGTCCAACCTAAATGTCTCACTTTCCCCATTCCATTTGGTCTTGTCGAATTTTGTCAACTATCATCATTTTGCTACCATTCCCTCTCCTCGATGTACATTTGGAATGGATGTGGCCCCGACGTGATTCCTACATGCATGTCCTTTCTCGGAGGCTTCTCAGGTACTGTCGACAGTTTAAAGTTTTTCAAAAAAGTGATGAAAAATATGAAGGAGACCGAGTCTCCAACAACTTCCCCAGGACAACTCCTTCTCCCTTTGTAAAAACCAAATCCAACGTTAGAATATATTCCCATGTCAATTTGATAGTCACCTACCTATTCCAAATGGAGTACACTTCTTCCTCTTGACTTGGCAAAATTGCCCCTTCTCATTTAAGAACCGCTCTGGTTCGAAGTCATGCGGATTGGGCCATAGTCTTTTATCCATAAAGGCACTCCTCACATCAGGCATCAGACCGGTTCCTTTGGGAATCTTGTAGTTTCCATAAGTGGTATCCTCCGTCAGTTTGGATGGGATGAAGGCAGATAAGGTTTGAGCGTGTCGATGGGACTCCCAAATGAAGGCTTCAGTGAAGGGCATCCGTTTCCTATGTTCAAGGGATACCGGCTCATCCTTCCCCCTCAACGTTGACTTTACCTCCTCCCAAATCCTCTCCTGATAACCAGGATGGAGGATGGAAAAGAGGAGAAGGCTAAGAATCGTTGCGTTTTGAGTTTCAAATGCCCCTTGAAACAAGTCCAGGAACATGGTTTGGAAATGAAAGTCTGTGAAAATCTCATCTTCCCCCTCTTCTATTTTCTCCAAAAACATGTAGCACAAGCTGTTTCTGTTCTCCTCTGTGATGCTGTTGTTGGCTTTGTCTCGTCTCAAGTCGTCCAATAAATCCTTAAGGAACATTGAATTTTAAGAAGTTCATAGGACGTTCATAGGATTACTAATGTACCTGAGCCATATCCCTCATGACGCGAACACAATTCAGGGTGACCTCACGATTCACAACGGAAGGAAGAATGGAGCCTAGGAAGGGAAGGGCTTGGTCCATCCCTGCAGCAAATACTGAGCATTTTGCCCACTCAATTGAGCACTCTACGGCTTTGTCTAACTTCAGTTGGAACATGGGGTCGTACAGTTTTTCCCCCATGATAAGACGCAACACAACTTCGGCAGCAGGACGTCCCATTTCTTCCTCGAAACCGGTTAGGACGGCCCTTTTCTCCCCTTCTGGGACTGAGGCCAGAACCTCTGCCCAGTCGGACACAATTCCATTGGCGTATTGTTGAATGACTTGTTCCAGCCCTGAGGTTTTCCGCATTCCTAGCTTGTGGAGATTATTGAATGCAAACTTTTTTGTTGCTTCGGCTTGTCGTCCTTCTGAGAATCCTATGCCTTTGAGTTTTAACGAGTTCACATTAAATCCACAATATCTAAAATCTAAGAGACATAATTCATACCAGTGTTTTGACCGCATTGTCTATCATAAAATATTCCAAAATTATATCGCCCCTGAGCCTCCTTCCTGTTTCGAATGTCATTCATAACTTCGATGGATCCAAGCACGACTATGGAATTGATAATTATTCAGTTAAAAACAAACAGTGTAAAGGCCTACTTTCCATACCATAGTCAGTCATGCCTAACGAGAGTCTGAAAATGTCTCCGTACTTTGCTGTCAGCTTTGATATGGCAACGTTTGGGGTGACACCAATCCCAGCTATGCCCAATTGTATCAAATTCCCCAGTATTGGCATCGGCAGTGGACCTAGGACAAATTGTGGCGATAAATCGTTTATTGGCAGAATTTTAAGGCATACCCGGTGGTCCTTTCCTCCATTTCCAGTAAAAACGAGTGTAGTAGATAACCAAGGGAACAACAAATAAGCCCCAAAGTAACAATCCCATTGTTGTCGCTCGCAGTTATTCCAAAACTAAGCCCTTTATTTAATGTCCATAAAAGTTATCATGGGCAATAAAAGTTTATAATAATTCCACGAACACTGTTTGTTGTAGTTGCAACCAACACAATGTGGAATGACAAACTTTTGCGTTGCGTGATTGTAGGTACTAGCAAAGCAATATTTTTTGTAAGGATCATTTTTTGTTGTGGAGTTTCAGTTTAGTCTAAAGTGGTTTGAGAATAAAAGTTCATGCGGTATAAAACAATGTTGCTCCTCTGTGCTCAATCATGGACAAAATGTATGGTATCATGATTAGATTGATATTGCTATCTCTAAAAACACATTGATTAAATCATGATTAAAACATGAATGTTACTTTATTTTCTTGAAGAAACTTGCCTTTATTTATCTAAATCTGTAAATTTTTGCTTATCCAAGCTTAAGCTTAACCAAATTAACAGCATACCCCGTCCCAATAGTCAGGGGATTACAAATAAAGAGATTTTTAATAGGTTCATCCTTTCCTGAGACTGCTTTGACCATTTCTTGAGCCAAGACGCCACCCGTGATTGCTGCAACGGGGCCAACTTCTCCAAATGTGGTGCTAAAACAATAAAAAGAATCTACAGATGTGCAAAGTAAAGCTAATGCAATTATTCTTACTCAAAAAAATCATTCGGAATCCGCTCCTCACTTAATCCATTCTGCTTGATAAAATCATCCCTTAATTTTAACAGGAAGGCCAAGTCTTGCTCTTTGTTAGTCGGGTCAGGTTTTCGTTTTTGCTGTTCCACAAATTCCAAGAGGACTATAAAATAACATAGAAAATCATCATTTTTTGTTTTTAAATGAGTGTGAATGTTTTTTTACCAAGCAATCCAAAGACCTGGTCACTCTTCCCTTTCTTCAAATCCCCAAACGTTTCCACGTTCCAATCAATACTGACCAAGTCTTGGAATGATGAGTAGCGAACAACTCCGTCCACCACGACTGCCTCCCCTCCAGCGGGCACGATTTCACTGTACAAATAAAAGAAGATTTTAGAAAAATTATATTTGCAGTCGTGTTTATGCTTTTTACTATACCTTCTAAACTCATGTCGTCCCAAATCCAGGAAAATCCATCCAAAAAACCCAAAGACATCCGAGGCCACAAATTTGATCTCCGCTTCCCTGGCAATCCCGTTCAGTCTGATTATCTCTGTCTTGGTACAGTTGGTGGCGATTATGACTGTAAATTGGGTAAAGTACGAGTCCTCCTTATCTTCCACCTTGGCGGAGTCTGCCGTCACTTGGACCATGGGGTTCAGCCTCTGGGCGGAAGGGAGGGACGAGATGGCTCTCTACAATGAGTGAATAAATGGCATCAACTCAAGACTAGTAATAATTAGTAAAGACTTACATTATTCCCAACGACACCCTCTCCTCCTCCACCCAGGAGAAACTGTCCTCCTCCCAAGTCTCTCTCAGTCACGACCGCCGGGTCCAGAAGGGTCACGGACTTGACCCCTCCCAAAATGATGTTCTTGGCCACCTCCGCACCGATCGAGGAGAGGCCGATGATGAGGACTTTGGTCGAATGGAGCCTAATTAATCATAATTAATTAAATAATAATTTCCAACACCAAATCCAATTTTTTTTCTTACCTCTTTTGAGCATCCACACCCCAAAGACGTATTTGCCGGTCGTAGAGAGCCGCCTCGTCGTCGGTAAAGACTAACTGTGTCCCGTTCATCCTTTTTCCTTTTCAATGAGTTAATTTTTTAGAATCCAAGAAGTTTTTAGAAGTTAAAAACTTTCGAAAAAGAGGAAAGAGCAAAAAGCCGGAAAAAAGAGAGACCCGAGAAACTCGCGGATAAAGTGTGGAAGGGGTGAAGAGAGAAGAGCCACTTGTCTTTGTCCTCTCATCGTCTTTCAGCTTTTCATGAAACCATAATGATAAGCCCCCTGACTCCTGAGTTTCTAAATTCATTCATTCTTCCTATTCCTATTCCTCAAATCTTTAGGAATAATAAGAATGGAGTCCAACTATCTAAAATAGGAAGAATATGGAGGATACAAAAAATACCGTACAAAATTAGCACGAGAAACATAGTTTTTATACCACACTTTTTATCTTTTGGGTGCGTAGCGTAACTCTTGAGGAATGACTCCTGAACTGTGAATTAATTTAAAGCAAGAAATGTTGGACAATAATAGGTAATAGATGAAACAATCGTTAGAGTTGGTAACTTGGACGAGTCATATAGAGAACTGTGCGTCTGGAAGTGACTGACGGTAGGACGTTTAACTTGACGCTCTTGTTTTTCTTGGCGAGGTTAAGTCTGAGAGACCTTTGGTTACATAATAATGTAACCTAGCAACACCTTCGTAAACGCCAAGACTGCTTTCCACAGGACCCTTAAAAGTTTATGACAGGCATATCTCGGAAACGGCTTGAGATATCGAAAAATTTATAGACCCAAAAAAACTGGTATTCGGGCTCTAGTTGTGCCTTTTCAGTATGAGAAAGTGTGAAACTCACTCCTGCATATACAAAATGGCATTTGAATGCAAATTTGTGCTGTTTTGGCACTTTCTGATTGTGCAAAGCTTGCAAACTATTTCTGTATCTTTAGGCCTTTAAAAATGATGAATTTAGGTGAAAACAGTGTTCCAATAGCTGGAAAATTGAGGGAGATACAGCCATTTGAAGTTTTGGTCAATTTGGTAATTAGGTTGCTATGTTACTACTGAATGAAATCGGCGTTATGTCAAAATCGAATGGGTTACATTTTAAATTCATTTTGACCAATTAAAAACTAGAAAATAAATAGCTCCTTAAAAAGCAATCTTGGCTCGAGCGCAATTACAAACATTAAAACAAGTTTCACTTATTCTACTGAATGGAACCTCGCTAGGGCCACCCCCACGTACCCTTCGATTCAGGTTCCAATTGTGTAGGTACAAGTTTCAACCATGAATTGCCAGAAGAGAAGTCATATCAAATCTTAATTGAATTTATTATTCAATTCAATGTCAAATTTTCCCACCGTACATTAACTTAACGTCACTGTACCTTTACAAACTTTTGTGTCCCAATAAGTGTCAAAATGTGACCCACAGGCGGTGGCCATAGCCAGGTTCAAGTCAGTAGAATAAGTGAAACTTGTTTTAATGTTTGTAATTGCGCTCGAGCCAAGATTGCTTTTTAAGGAGCTATTTTTGTCTTGTGGAAACAATAAATTCGCTTATTCATCACCAAAAACCCACGCAATAGGAACAATAATGGCCCATGTAACAGGGCCCCCTTCACCAATATTATATAAATAGTCGTCTTCGAGAGCAATTGGTACGCAGAACAGAAGAAGAGACTTACCTATCCAACAAGAAGAGCTCAAGACAAGAGAACCATGGGACCTCGATCTTCCTCCATCCTTTCGTTGGCTCTTATTTTGTTGATGGTTTCGGGGGCAGTGTTGGGACAATACTTTGGTGGGGGTGGTGAGTCAAATAACAATCATGATATGATGTATCTTCGAATAATTTTAGAAATTAACTACCTAACTAACTATATAGGTTACAGAAGAGGAGGAGGAGGGGGGTATAGAGGAGGATTCAACAATGGAGGAGGCTACAACAATGGTGGTGGTTTTGGAGGGGGATACAACAACAATGGGTTCAACAATGGGGGTGGCTACAACAACGGCGGTGGAGGTTTTGGAGGTGGTGGTGGAGGGTATGGCAGATAGATAGACAGACCTATACATAAATTGATTAATCCACAACAACTCATGTCAATTAAACAAAAGTCAATAAAATATTCGATACTTGACTTTCATGAAGAAGGACTGTCTCACCTAGCCTCGTCACACAAAAGTGTTTTGGTCGTCTGACTCATAATTTCCGTGAACTCATGAATGCGTTCTCTCTCAGCCGCAGTCAAGCTCAGAACCTTCCCGAGGAAAGACACGCACAAACTCACAGTCACACAACAAGACACAAACCCACCTGTCGTCCACAAACACAATTGTTTAATTAATTAATTAAATAATTACCCTTATTCCTCATCCAAGGTAAGACGAGGGATTAGTCAGTAGACAGTCCTCCTCTCTCATTTAGTGTTGTAACTCACATTTATTGTTTATTTACTTTTTTTTTAAATTTTGGACTTTTATTTTCCAGTCGTCAGAAGATTTTTATCCGTCAGCCCCTTGTCTTGGGTGAGGTAATTTACCTGGTAAAGTTTGTTTACAATTTCTCATCTAATGACATTGAAACCCCAAACTTATTATTTTTTTTTAGGGCAGAGAGTGAAACGTCATCAGACATGTCAACAACAGCCAATAAAAGATTGCAAAAGGTGAGGGGAGTATCCTTGTTGATGATATGCAGGGTGATGATGACTGTTGTTTTGTTTTGCAGGAGTTGCACGATCTTAAAGCCAAAGGACTCAAGGTCTTCAGGGACATTGTGACGGATGATGCTAACATTCTCCAGTGGCATGGGTTGATCCTTCCGGTACTTATGTTATCTTATTTTTGTCATACTCTGGTTTGTTGTTATTGTTGTATTTTCTCTTATCATAGGACAAAGCTCCGTACAATAAGGGAGCCTTCAAGATTGAAATCAACTTCCCTGCCGAGTACCCATTCAAACCCCCGAAAATACACTTCAAGACCAAGATCTATCATCCAAACATAGACGAAAATGGACAAGTTTGTCTTCCAATAATTAGTTCCGAGAATTGGAAACCAGCTACGACAGCAGACCAAGGTGAATAGAGTACCCAAAAATACATACCTTACTACTTTTTCAAGCTGATGGTGTGATGGTGATCATTTTGTTATATTTTTAGTGATTCAATCTTTGGTGGCGTTGGTGAACGATCCTGAGCCTCAGCATCCACTTCGTGCTGACATCGCTGAAGAGTTTGTAAAGACTAATCAAAAATTTCGGAAGAATGCAGAAGCTTTTACCAAAAAACACAGTGAAAAGCGACCTCCTGACTAAAATCTTTGAAGAAAAGTCTGAAGTATAGAATTACGAATTACAAGATTTTTTTTGTACGAGTTAAACTACGTCAAAGCTACTATTACCATTACGAGTAATTACAAAATTTACCGTTGTCTAAATCAACTATGTAACGCTTTTTCTGCATCAAACAAGATTCAGTAAAATTTCTTGTACGAATAATCAAGTCAGGTTATTTTTAACTTGTACTTACTTTTGTATAATATGGTTGACGACGGGCTCCAGCAGTGATTTACGTTGAGACTAAAGTTACCTTGCCTACCTCTACCTCAACTTGGAAAAATTGTAAATCGAATACTGTTTCTGTACCTTCAGTAATTAAGCATTCATGAATGGTGTTCCTAAAGCAATTTATCGTATGTTGAACCTACTTAATCTGGATAATTAATTATGCTATCGGAAAGTCATGGTGTGCAGGCAAATATTTACGCCATTTCCACCACCTATAGACTAAAAATATAGCAATAAACAAGCCTCTTCTTCAGTGTCACGGATATCTGCAACAAAAGAGTTTAAAATCTTCAAAGAATGGTAGTTCCCACAGCAGCACCACCAGACCCTATCCATGGTACATAACTTTCATTTTCCGAAATTCCAAGTTCTTAATGATTTCTAACCTTCTTCTTCCACCACATTTTAGGCATTACCGTCCCCGTCCTTATGACAGCTCTTGCTGGATTAAGTGAGTAATAATTAAACAATGAAAATCAATTCACAAGACAAGGATACACGACAGGTTTCAACATTGCTCAATGGCACACGTTGGACAAGCTATCCGACAGGTTTGGAAATTTGTTTGGCTGGGGAAAGGTAGAGGATCACTTTGACTTTATCATTGGTACTGGCACCACACCCTTGGACAATGGGAAGGACGGACTTTAGTGATTTTTGTGATTGTAGTCGGCGGTGGTACGGCAGGTGGGGTCGTTGCGGTGAGGCTGGCAGAACACTTCAGTGTCCTCATGCTTGAAGCTGGAGGGGAAATCTACGAGTACCAAGAAATGCCTTCAATGTCCCTCCTCATGTTGGCACACTCAGAGGTGGACTGGAATCACAAAACCCTGCCTCAAGACAACTGCTGCTTAGCTCTGCCCAACAGGGTGGGTGGTTTGCATGCCACAATGTCAAAGTATAAATCATTCTTCTTCTCGTATGCAGTCAAGCCATTGGAGCAGTGGCAAAGGATTGGGAGGGACGTCTAACCTGAACTTCTTAATCCACTCAAGGGGAGCACCTAAGGACTTTGACAACTGGGCGAGGATACTTAACGACTCTTCCTGGAGTTACGAAGGTCTCCTCCCACATTTCAAGCGGACGGAGAGTTATAAGGGAAAATGGCAAGACAGTAAGCGTCCCCTCATCGACTAATTGTACCTTGTACCACTTAAAATCTATACCTCTTCACCCACTAGACGGATATCATTCACAGTCCGGGGACCTGCCCTTGGAACTCCCTGATTACACAGGGAGGGGGGATCTCTTTGTACAAGCGGCCGAAGAGATGGGTTATCCCAATGTCGACTTGAATGGAAACTACACGACTGGATTCGACCTCATCTATTATCCAGTCAAGGATGGACGCCGTTTCAGCACGAATGACATCATTAACCTCTACAGGAGCAATAAGAATCTTGAGATAAGGAAATTTTCAAATGTCCATAAGCTCCTTATCGACAAGGAGAAACGTGCTTACGGAGTTGAGTACGAGAGACATGGACAGATGCACCTAGCCTACTGTAACAAGGAAATTATCCTCGCTGCGGGGGCCATCAACACCCCAAAGTTACTCCTCCTGTCAGGCGTGGGACCAAAAGAGCATTTGAAAAGCGTCAATGTTTCCTTGACACATGATCTTCCAGGCGTGGGGAGGAACCTTCAGGACCACGTTGGAACCTACTTAGGCCCCTTCTTTGTGGACGAACCCGTCACATTCTCCATCGAGAGGGACGTTCTCAACTCCCAATCCCTGGCAGAATTCGTTTTGAGGGGAAAGGGAGTCTTGAGTACGAGTGGAACCAATGCCATGGGCTTCCTTTCTACCAAATATGCCAAAGACAGTGGCTTAGGGGATTGGCCAGACGTTCAAACAATTATGCTTGGGGTGTCCGTAGGACCAAACTGGGCAATTGACCTTGCCAGAGGCTTTGGCGTGAACAAGTCGCTCCTGGTCGGCTACTACGAACACGCCGTTGGGAAGGAGTCCTTCACTCAGCTCATTTCCCTTGCTCGGCCCCTCGCACGAGGATACGTTGAGCTAAAGGACAACAACCCCGACAGCGAGCCCCTCATTGACCCCAAGTACTACACATACCAACGAGACATGGACACAATGGTGGAAGCGGCAAAGTTGGCAGTGCCTCTTGTAGAGAATACGACAACCTTTGGC
>JAQIWU010003204.1:0-10061 GCA_034696445.1 Isotomiella minor
ACATCTCAAGAATCAAATCAGACGCAGAGAAAAGTAAGAATAGACTCGAAGTTGTTCTCCTTCAATTGTTTTGAGGTTTGGACATCAACCCATGATAATGTCTCAACGGGATACTTTCATTCATCTTGTAGCTGGAGGGTACGACTGAGCTTTTTTACTTTCTTTACTCCCTTGCTCTAGAGTCACCACCCCACCCACCCAATTAACCCCATCCACCCACCCTCCAAGGCCAGTGTAAAACAAGCACGAAACCGAACCGAGCCATGTGCCATTTGGGTCGAACGAACCAAAAATGCTTTGACGCGGAAGAGCAAGTACCAAGTACCAAGCATCAACAGCAAATTTTCCCGTCAGAACTAAACGTCGCCGGTTGTTACTGTTGCCACTTCCGTACTTTGCCTATATTTGGCCAATTTCCAAACCCTTTCCTTTTAAGTTAGTTACAACTTAACATCGTTGAAGGATCGAACATGTTTGCTTGATTGCCTTTTTAAATGACTGTTTATAAGAGCGTTGTTTCTTTTATTGTTTAGTGTTGCGGGTACCGCGGGAGCAGTGGTGACATGTCCCCTTGAAGTGGTCAAAACCCGACTCCAGTCTTCCAACCCAGTTTTTGGGGTCCCTAACAATGGCAATGGAAACGGACACTCGAATGGAACAGGTTCTGGAGGAGGAGGAGGAAAGGGTGGAGGCGAAGGTGGATCTTCATACCGAAGTGGTTATCATCAGAGACATCACACCAAGCATTCTCTTGGAGGAGGTAGCAGTCCCGGAGATAGGGGTCACATGATGCAAAGTCGATACCTCAATACCTGTGTCAATTGTGGAGTGAGAAATTCGCACATGTTCGGACTCGCAAGGTCCATTCCATCTGCAAACACAATCAACTCAATGACCACCGCTACCAATTCTTCCAAGTTGGGCCTTCTACAATGCCTTCGGTAAGAAATACAATTTTCGCATGGTCATAAACTGGGTATATTATTAGTCATAAAAATCGCACTGGACGGTCTGCAGTAATTGCATTTGTTCGTTTGGTAAATTACCTTGTCTTGATGGGTTTTTGTCAGAGACTTGAGTTGGTAGTTCTGCACGGGTTTATCATATAGATTAGCGTGCTAATATGACCTTGGTGTTATGCAGAGATTTCTTAACTCATAAGCTCAGTTTAAACCTGCATTTTCTGACACGCAAAAGTTAAGTGAAAGTCACATTCGAAATGATTATAGCTACAGCTAGCTACTGGTTGGTTAAAAAAGTGAATACTAAAAAGGCATACATCATCATAGTCATATATTCATGTTGCTGCATGTAAAAATAGACCAATTCACACGTCCACTTATTTTAGCTCATTGCTTTCATACTTCCCTTTTCCTAGTTATTAGTTACGTTAACAAAGTTCGTGGCGTCTTGTCTGTCATCTTATGTCATTTGCATAAATGCATATAGCTATTTTAAGAATAGGTTTTTATTCCAAAGCAGACACCCAAAATTCTTTGAAAGGTGTTGCGGAAGGATCAACAGTTTCGCTCCAATTTACACTTTTAGACTAGGATAATTTTCCTCCAGCTACCTGAACAAACAGCTTATCTTTAATTCCATGTTTTTGGTAACGTATGCACTTGAGCTTGAGGAAAAGAAACAGAATCCAGTAATAACTACTTTTGAAGTTATTGGGGCTATTAATCCCAATCAATTAATTATTTTCTTATTCATGCCATTAACATTCAGAGCACGAGGTAAGAAAGTGTGCAGTATGGGCTTGTCTGTCGCAAATATTTACTCTGAGGTCCTTCTCTGTCAGAAATGACATGGAGAACAGGGACTTGCCTTTCCTTGTTATTTGTTTAAGTTTAATACATGACTGGCTTAAATGTGCCGTGATGATGACGAACATTTTCGCATGCATGCATGCATAGGATGACCGGATTTATTTGGTTCATCAACGTAAGCTTGAAAAAAGCAGTTCAGTTCAATTAAATGGTGTCGTTTGAGTGTCCGTCCTTTATTTGTAAAAAAAATTATCGTCTTCTTCGGGGCAGAAAGGTTCGCGTACGAGTCCAAATGACCTCAATGAAGTCTTGTCCAGAGATTTTGGAGTGGAAAGTTTTAACAAGTTCGAGAAAACTGATTCCCAGAAAAATCCAGTTTTGAGTAAACGACGCCTATGAAAGGTTTCGTTGGGGTCAGCGATAAAACTCAATTAGTCATTTATTTTCTTCAACTTAACTTTGCATAATTCTGGATCTATTCAGTGGACAAAATAGTTAAATGGTGGTGACATGTCGTCCTTAGAGGGTTATGGAGTTTGGACGCTCATGTGGATGAATGAAAGCGTACTTTGTTTGTAACTGAGTTTAATTTATACGTGCACGGGGGGAGTGAGTGGACACGTGAATGAATACCATTTCACAAATTACTATGCGTATAGAATTTGTAGTAGTATACCTCTAATATTGCATAAAAATGTTTTTAACTTAATTACTTACATAACGAAGAGGGGTTTGGACTTGGAGCCGACGTGTTTACTTGATGAATGTCCAGTAAACTCTGGTTTTTGGCCTGAAACTGTAAATTTTCCACTGGAAGGAGGAATTAAGTGGATTGAAAGCATTTTTCTTTGATTCATTTATTTTTTTTATCATGAAAAGACCACGCGTTACATAAACGTCGAACTGGAAAATTACAGACGCTGACTGATAACGACACTAAAAATAAACGACATGGGCAGAATTGTTTAAATACGCCGTGATGACCTATCATCATTTCCTTCAATCCTCCTTGGTTTATTGTCTCATCATCGTTGTCTTTCATTTATGCTAATTAATCATGTTTCAAAGCAGAAGAAATTGAATGGTGTTTTGTTGTATTTTTCAGATTGATCATTGAAAAGGAAGGACCAAGGGCGCTTTTTAAGGGTCTGGGTCCTAATCTTGTGGGAGTTGCACCATCCAGAGCCATTTATTTCTGCGCCTACTCGCAGTCCAAAAAGACCTTCAACCAATTATTTCCTGCAGAATCGCCAGTGGTACATATCTGCTCTGCCGCAACTGCAGGTAGGAATTGGAACAATTATTATCAACATGCAATTAGTCAATCGATTTGATTGCAAAAAACTGTTGTGTTCGTGTTTTAATGGAGTTGAGACGTCCTTGATATTACGCAGATTCAGATATTTGGCTTCGTATCAGCTCACACTGCTTGGGGTGGATCAGTTTCGCCTGATACGTCTAGTTTTGTTTCATTCGTTAACCTTTTAAACTTTAATTCAGACTTTTGTATTATAATCTGAATGTGTTTTGGGGAAATTCCACTCTACTTCTTGACCTTTCGTCACTAATCGCTATCAAAGCTTGGTTATGCTAGGAAAAATGACGACCTCTTGAATTTTAGAGATTGTTATTTTGGCACAAAATGTTTGTGCATAGGATTCTGAGTAGAAATCTGCATCTCAAAACTTTTTTATTTTCGAAGAAGAATACACGGCGCACTTTTGTCATGCAGTGAGTGAAGTCATGATATGCAGAATGATCAGAATAGCACTGGACATGTACCGTTCACATGCAAAGCAGACAGTTTATTTTTGTTGACATCTTCTAAGCCATTATTTTGCCACTAGGACGAATTTAGGTTTGGCAAGCAATGCAAAAGTTGTTTTCGCAAGTGATATTTGAATTTCGGAGACTGTTTGTTTACTTAGAGAAAGTTCTTAGAATGTATGAGAACGCGATTTTTAATTCTTCATGATTTTCTACTTTACAGGTTTTGTCTCCTGCACCATGACCAATCCTGTTTGGTTTGTGAAAACCAGGTTGCAACTCGATAACCGCCATAACACTATTACAGAGACTTGCAAGCGAATTTATAAGCAAGGAGGAATTCTGGGTTTCTACAAGGGAATCACTGCATCTTACATGGGAATTTCAGAGACAGTCATCCATTTCGTAATTTATGAAGCGGTTAAGAAGAAGTTGAACCTGTGGGCGAGGTCCAACGAAACTTTGGCTGATGGGGACAGAAATCCTGATGAGAAAACTACTAAAGACTTCCTTTCCTTTATGGTGGCTGGAGCAATCTCAAAAACTTGTGCGTCGGTCGTCGCTTATCCTCATGGTGGGTTTAATCTTTCAAAATGTAACAGGCATCGTGCAGTTTAGAAGGCGTACAGTTTTTTTTACAATCATGAGGCAGTAAAGTGATGTGATACCATGTTTATGTTTTGGCCTCCCTCCAATATCTCCAAAGCCAGAAATGTTGTTTGCGTTTGCATTATATTTAGCCTTCTTCCCTCAATGTAAACTGTTTGATGAATGATCATAATAACCAAATTATTTCACTTGAGTAGGAAGAGAACATTCAGGACATTTATATTAGCGCCTAAAATTGCGAGGCCAGTAGAATAATAAACTGACGTATTACTGGAAGTACGATGGGCAGATAGGAAACTGCAGTTGTTAATGAAATGCAATCCTTGACCTAACCTTTGATTTGTTTAATTAATTACAGAAGTGGCAAGGACGCGCTTAAGAGAAGAAGGCTCCAAATACCGCCGATTTTGGCAGACACTGTCTCTCGTTGCTCAAGAGGAGGGATATCGTGGGTTGTACAGGGGTCTTGGAACACAACTCATTCGTCAGATTCCAAACACAGCGATAATGATGTCGACATACGAAGCCACCGTTTACCTTTTCAGCAAGTACCTTCCTCAGAGTGCAGACTCATCACATACTGTCAACAATGGTGACCTAATTAACCAAGATGATGGCTACAGCGAAGTTACTTTTGAAGTGGATTCAGGCGGTGCTAACCACGCCAGACATTAGTTGTTACAACATTAGCTAGTTAGTACTGCAGTAGTCTTCTCATTGCTTTATTTATTTATGTTTCGTATCGACCTTTCGTTGTGCAAACAGAAGAAGAACTGATTCACTCGTGTCGCGTCGCAAGTACACCCAGTGGTTCCGTACGATACGAACGAATGTACATAATTTCCATTTCCTTCATTTACCAGACCAGTCAACCGCAAGCGTAAATGATGGTGCAAATAGACTAATTTCTACTACTTACTTTTCTCTAGAAGACTGAATGCCGCGTGTCAACGTATTGTGAAGAAGTAGGTCGACTTGTTTGGATATATTTGTTATTACATACATTCTGTTGCTGAATATATAGAAGGTTTCTTCGATATATAGATTGATTGGTTTCTTCCAACCAAACTGAAGCTGTCCTGTGAAGAATTGAAGTGTCTAATTAACGCCTTTCTTTTTATTTAGTCAATATGAAATGCTAATTGTTAATCGTGGTTGTTGAATGAGTATTTCTAACTTTTCGGTTAGCTGTGAAATACACTCTATTTTATTTACTTGAACATTGTGAAAACAATTAGCATGGAAGTTCAGAGAGAGATGATGAGTAATGTACAAGTACGTTTGTATGTACCTTAAGAGCGTGCATTACTACTATTATTACATTATCGATGTCAAACGAGGTGATATACTTATGTGAAACCGTCTGGCTTAGGTAATTTAAGTTAGTACAATTGAATGCATTTTATAAACAAGGCGTTCTTCTTCCTCCTTGTAGTTATTGTTTATAGTACACTTGTTTAAATATATAGTCTTGTTCTTCAGAAGGTACAAAAATTGAATAATAATTATTTAAAATGTAACAAGGAGTGTAGGCTTCTCCCTGTAGCTGCTGGTGTATAATACAATAGACTGATCCGTTTGTTTTTTTTTATATGAGACTTATACAATCTAGTTGCTTCGGATAAAGAAATCATAATTCTTGTCTCAAACAAAAGAGGAATAAGTAATAAATCACATTGATTATAAAAATTGAACATATGGATTTATGGGAGTTTGAACGGTAGGCTCATGAGCTGATCAATTCACAAATTACGATTTCGAACAATTAAGGTGGGCAGCAGTTGGCAATTTTCATCCGATTTCGGGGTTTTTGTGGAAAAAAGACGCCAGCTCAGAGATCTCAGTTTGTCCTGCATGAAGAAAGCAATCGGAGGCCAACCGCTCAATTGAAAATTCATTCTTCGGCTGTGTTGTTTGTTGTATCAAAAAAAGTTATTGGCTTCTAAACTTTTCAAAAAATTTGAACTATTTTCTATTGATTCTTGATTTGATGATGACAGGATAGATAAGAACCAAGACCAGTCTTATCATACCATCGTCATTCATCATCATCAGCAGTTCGACATGTAAGTAGTACACTTGTTTGCGGCTTGCGGTAGCAGATAGCTTTTTAACATTGTTTGATTTTGTACCCTTTCTTTCTTTTCAGGGATGCGAAAGTAGACCCTTTGCGCACGCACATTTTAGAAGCCGTGGAATGCCTTCGCCAAAGAAAATGCAGACCCGACCGTGAAGCCATAGCGTAAGTGGAACTGGAGTTAATCAATGCAGTCATGTATTTTCATACGTTGGTTTTGTTTTTTTATACAGTCACTACGTTTTGAGAAAGTTTGGGAGCTCCATGAATGAAATATTTGGCGAGTTGGAAAACATTGTTGATGAAGGAGGGCTTATCAAAGTGGAGTACAAAGGAACGACGAGCTACAGAAGCCTACAGTCCTTTGGTATGTGGACTAGACCCATTTTTGTACATTTCCATTCATTGTGTTTGTACTTTATCAGATTCGACCAACTCTCCCCTACTGACAAAGCATTCTAAAATACTGAATTCATCGAAAACAACAAGACTGATTGTCTCAGGGATAAATGAACTTTTAGTCCAAGATCCTACCTACTCTCAGTGTGGAGTGCCACTTGAAGAGTTGAAGGAGAAGCTGGTTGTATTCGATAGTGTCAGATTCACTGAGGATACCATTCTAAATCTATTGGAGAGGGAGTTGAGCTGTGGAGGAATTAATGTAGCGACTTCAGACTTTTTCAATGGAGAACTTCGCATATTCCCCAAGGACATTCCAGTTCCAGATGATATGAACATTGTAGCGTCTTTTTTTACTTCTCTCATGTCTCCAGCATCATCGCCCGCATCTGACAAAGAAACGAAGGCGAAGAAACCTCGGAAGTCTGATGAAGCTCATACAAGTTCAAGTTCGGAGAGTAAAACTTCACCCACAAAAAAAGCTAAGGTAGAATCAGAAAAAGTTCCTACTGAAGGGGATGCTAAGCTCACTAAGACACCCCCACAACTACAGAAGAAGGCTCGTGCTTCATCAACATCTCCTTCCGTTTCAACTTCGGCAAGGAAAATAAGTGCATCCCAGGTAGCTGAGACTATGAGAAAAGGTTATGAAAGTACAGCCGAATTTGAAAGTACGTCAGCCCAAATGTTAAAACTTGCGGGAGCTCTGATCAAAAAACAAACCGATTCGACTCAACCGTCAGACTCTGGAGGCTCATCTCGTCCATCGTTGGTATTGGTGTCACCAACTGATGGGGATGAAGAAGGACAGGATGAGGATACTACAGAAGATGATGGAAATGCTGAGCCTGAATATGAAGACCTTTTAATCGAAGAAGAAGCCGTTGGTGAGGAAGAGGTTGATGGTGAAAATTCTGCCCCACCACCAACTAACAATGAACAGGGAAAGAAGAAAAGGGGACGACGCGCGAAGGTGGCTTCAGGGTCAGGAACACAAAGTAGCCCTACTTCTTCCAATTCTTCCTCTACAACCCCTACCAAAAATGAACCAGAGCAGAAAGTATCTCCTGTGCCAGACACTGGCTTAACCAGAAGTAAGCGCGATAAGGTGAGCGAAGATTGATTAATATTTAAGCCTATTATTATGGCAGACCATTTTGTAATGATAGGTAATATTCTTTTTAATTTAAATAAAATTAGATGGTTTCTAATAAGTGATCAATGTTGTTTTCAATTTCATCAGCGCAAGAAACAGGTCTTTGACCCTTCAGACTTGCCCCCCTCATATTCTCGAAAACCTGTCAAGAAGCCTCGTGTTACTGAGACAGTTCCGAGTACAACTATGAAGAAGAAACCCTCACCACCACAGCCTAATATCCCGAATTCGAATAAGCGAGGGGGCAGAAGAAGCACACCCAACGAAACCACCACTCTGGCCAACATATCGAAGACGGCGATGGAAATTGTGAAGCAGGGCAGCCCCAGTCTCAAAGGAAAGGCATGTAAAACTATAACCGGAAGTATTGATGAAGCAATAACCACCGCAGCCAACTCTTACTCTTCCAATTTGACGTCAAAGCAAGATTTGAAGTCCCCTGCCCGAAATCGTTCTCCGGTGAGAAGTAAATCCCCTGTCATATCTTCAGAAGGTATAACCATATTACTTTCTGATATGTCATTAGGGTAGTTTGGATGAGAAACTGATATTTTTATTTTAGGGAAAATGAAGATCCCAGACGTTGCTGCTACTAAAAAACATGAAACCCCCAGACTAATCATTGCAGAAGATTCTACCTTGGACTCCATAAGTAATACAGACGCAAAGCTTTGTTCCTATTGCAAAACGTGTAAGAAGGAAGGCGGAGAAGCAGAACACTTCTTGATCTGTTCAGCTTGTAGTACGAAAAGTATGTTGAGTTATCAAATTCGGTGCTAATGTTAATAACTTAAAGGATTAATTACAATTAACTCTTGCAGTTCACTCGGAGTGTATCAATTATTCAATTGAGCTGTACAACCGCATTCAAAAACTGGAGAATGGCTGGGAATGCGTGGAATGTAAAACTTGTAGGATTTGCATGGCTAAAGTTATTCTTAATCCTGAAATCCAGTCATCTGATTCATCTTCTCTTAATTCAGTAAGACTGTTAAATATAAAGTTTACAAAGGTTGTGATTGTAACATACATTTTTTAGCGTACGAAGGGCCCTGCAATTATCTTTTGTGAGACTTGTGATTCTGGATTCCACACTAAATGCATTGATGGCCCTGATTTTTCGAAGTCGTCAAATAGAAGCTGGAGTTGCAATGAATGTGAACCACTTTCTCCAGTTCCAGCTCTCCCTCCTTCCACAACTGAACCGAAACAGTCAATGCCAATTTCAACTAAAACGTCTGTCACGGTGTCACCTTCGTCGTCTCAACAAGGTATGAATAACCGATTTTGTACCAATACCCTTGTATTCATTACAATGCTTTCTTAACACAGCACCTGGTGTAGGTTCACACAAATTGAATCGCACTCAACAACGGCAAAAGAGTACAGACGCAGAGGCCCAAGAATCCATCAAGGCCGCACCGATAGATGAGGTTGATGGAAATGGTAAAATTGACGAATCGAATGATGGGGATCACGCGAATCATGACAGTAAAGATGCAGAGTTAAAAAACCAAGACCACGCCACATTTCCGGATGATTTACGCTTATGGTCATTGGATGACGTAGAAAGATATTTCTTACAAAAGGGACTGACCGATGAAGCCACAAGCTTGAGGCAACAACAAGTGGATGGATACAATTTGCTCCTATTACAACGAGAGGACATTGTAACAGGAATGGGCTTCCGGCTAGGGCCGGCACTGAAAGTTTACCGTTTAATTCACGAACTTCAGACCAACGCTCCTGTTCAACCTCACTCTTCTTGGCCCCCAGAAAATAATGAGAAAGAGAAGTCAGAATAGGACCCGCTTAAAAACTTGGAAAGGCATAGTCGATAGTCTTTTTGTAAGTTTTACTACTTCGAGCATTATTATTGTGCAAAGTCGATAGTTTAATGCAATAACGTAGTCCAGATGAAGCAATGATGATTCTGTAGAAAGGAGTACTTCACATGACGTTAATTTGTAGTTTTTATTGAGTGGATTTTGCATATTGTACTTGCTTATCCATGTTTTTAACCAAAATGTTTATCCAAACATTTTAAATATTGCGTAAATTAACATAAAAATAGAAAAAAAATCGCGCAGTACATTGTTGCTGGCCGTATTGGCTACATAAATAAATAACATTTTAGTCTCTAAACCTTTGTGTCTGAAGGTAGTGTAGTACTAGTTTATTTTCATTGTAATTTTGAATTTAGACATGAGCAAAAGTTTAAATGGCTGTCCAACATCGAGGTAGAGACGGAGCTCGGTGGCAGAGAACATGACAAGCAGTT
>JAQIWU010003205.1:0-10057 GCA_034696445.1 Isotomiella minor
TTTCTATGAAAAATAAAATTAACATTTTTTTAGAAGATTCTGTCTTGAAATGGCAATTTTTTTACCTGACAAACTCTCAAGACTCGTTTTCAGGGCCACCCCGTGGCTGGATAGGAGGCTGTCGAAAGTGTCTGGATCCCATCGTGGCCACCTTTGCGAAGGGTTGATGGCCCTTCCACTACAACGACTTAGTAGGTTTCCAAACGTGTCGGCTAGTTCAGCATTGAGCAATCGGAGCATCTTTTGTTCCGTGAAATCTGCAAAAAAGAAAGAGGATAATCTTTCTATAGACTATACAACAGATTGATACATTATTTTCCTTTACTGGCGTCAGAATGTGGAGTTCCTTCCCTCAAGAGGAAATACCGTATCCCATCCGCCCCATACGTCTTTTCCAACTCAAATGGATCCACCACATTTCCCAGTGATTTGGACATCTTCCTCCCATCCACCGTCCAGTGAGAGTGGGTCATGAGGCTCCGAGGTGGCTCTAAACCTGCGGCGATGAGGAATGCGGGCCAGTAGACTGCGTGAAACCTAGAAAACAATGCATTATTTAGCCACACTGAAAACAAGCTAACTTGGGTACAGTTTACTTGAGAATATCTTTTCCAACGACTTGGACAGTTGGGGGCCAAGCCGTCATTTGATCCGGATACCCTGCCACTGTCAGATAATTGACCAGGGCGTCCAACCAGACGTAGATCACTTGAGACTCATCCCCAGGGACTGGGATTGCCCACTGGAGGCGGCTCTTGGGTCTGGAAATGGAGAGGTCCTCAAATCCTTCCTCTATCCAACCAAGGACGATGTCTTGGAATTTGGAAGGTCGGATTGGATTGCCTTACAAAAATATTTTTGTTAACATCTTTAGCCTCTGTGAATGATTGGGTTTTACTACCTACAATTCTTTATCCAGTCTTTAACTTCAGGGATGAGATTGGAGAGTCTGAAGAGGTAATTGTCCTCCTCCGTCCATTCGACTGGGTGACCGGACTCTTTGGACACTTTTTTGCCTCCTTCTTGGTCTTCCAAATTGGACTCGGGGACAAAGGCCTCATCCGCCACGGAGTACCATCCTGAGTATCTGCTCTTGTAAATGTGACCCTTCCCTTCCAAGACTTTCTAAATTAAAAGACTTAATTAACCAAAGTCAAGGTAAGGCACCTCTTTAATTTACCCAGAAGGCTTGAACGGCCTTGACATGTCGCTCCTCCGTCGTTCGTACGAAATCCGTATATCCAATGGAAAAAGTGTCCGCAAGGCTCCTGAAAGACCCCGACACTCTGTCACAGTGACTAAGAACATCCGTCCCACCTGCAGCCTTCTGAATCTTCATCCCGTGCTCGTCCGTCCCAGTGGAAAAAAGCATGGGTCGCCGCTTGTTGTTCTTGAAGGTCTGATACCGGCCCGCTGCATCCGCAATCACGGAGGTGTACAAGTGTCCAATGTGAGGGGCAGCGTTCACGTAAAAGATGGGCGTCGTGATGAAGAAGGAGGGGTCGTCCTGACGAAATGACGATGATGATGACGACGCACAGCAGCGACGACAAAGAAGACCGTGACGAGAAGATGGAAAGGCGAAAAGATGACGAAGCGTCAAAGTCCTCATCTTACCTTACCTTAATTAAGGACCTTTAAAAGGGCCTTTCTACAATTTTCTTGGACCGGTCAAAAAAATCGGAAACCGCAGCTGATCAAATCCAAAAGCCGACACAAAACCGGGAGAATGTGCGGGAAGGGAATGAACGTAGGTCTTGTGCTCTACGGCTTCCAAGAAAGAAAAAGTTAATTAATTCCTTGAAGCTTTAAAAAATTAATTATCCATCCTCGATAAGACAGATAAAAGGGCTTATCATCGGTGGTAAGTATTTTCAGCCCCTATCATTAGCGAGTTGAAAAATTTTGTTTCTTAATTTTTCTTAGAAAAAAACAAGAACAGATTTTTGTGGCAGAATTAATTGAGGATCTCCCTCCTTGCGTAATAAGCCTTTTACCTTATCATGGCGGCTGCTGCTTCTCCTGCCACCCTCCCTCCAACGGTCAAACAAGGACCTCAACAAACTTTTGCAGAGGTAATTTCGATATCAATTAAGTCATATTAAAAATCATATTTTTTGTCTATTTTTATTTTATTTAGAACATCGTATTCAAGTCCTACCCAGAACTCCTTCTACCTTCCCCCCTGGGTAATGGAGAGACCCTCAAAAGATCCACGTCCCACTCCCTCGCCGTGTCTCACAAGTGGGGTGTCCTGATTGTGGCTGGTCAAGAGGAACTGGTCGTTCTTAGGATTGAAGACTTGCTCAAGGCCCAAAGTCAAGCACAACAAAAGGCAGTGGAACTTGACTCTGTGCCTCATTTCTTTGTCAAAAGTATTGGAGGGTCTTCGCCTGTTCTGGTGGGTGTGTCCAATGGGGAAGAGGAGTATCTGGCCATGGACACAGTCAGAGATGGAGGAGTTCCCTTCGTCCTGGTTTTCAATTTGGAACAGTTCCCGACTCAGGTACTAGGCACACTTTTGGTTTTAATGACCGTCTTTCATTTCATTTCTTTTTGTAATTAGAAAGGGATGGCCGCACCCATCGTGGAGATAAGAGCTTCAGCCCAAGGTGGGTCAAAAGTGAGGGGGCTCGCATGGAATCCAGGGGACAACATGAGCTCCATGATGGCCATCAATTGTGACGATGGGACCCTTCAACTTGCGACGATCAAAAAAGGGAGCGTGGAGATATGCTCGTTTAAAGGGAGTGCGATGTAAGGGACCTATATCATTTTTTTGTTAGGCTTTTCTAAATTTTAGTTTCTTTAGGTCGATGTGTTGGAGTCCCAAAGGGAAACAACTCGTCGTTGGACTACCTGATGGTACCATTTGCCAATTAAAACTTGATTTAAGTCCAGCTAAAAAGACACCTCCTCCAAGTCCCAAGCTGCTTCCAACTTCGATTTTCTGGGTCTCCACGACTCAGTTCCTTGTGTCTTTTGTGGGCGAGGGGAAGGAAGTCGGTAAGTCAAAATTGTTTTTTTTACTGTCATTTATTTATAATTGTCGCTTCTTTCTTTAAAAGATTTCATGCAGCTGGATCTGGTCAAAGGAACCCCTCCCTCCTACACTTCCTTTGGAGATATATTCATATCCGAGATGAATGACGCCCTGCCCATGGCACACTTCCTGCCCATCCTCCCATGGAACGTGTTGATCTGCGCCTCCAACACCATCAATGACACTGTCGTACTGGGAAAAGTGACGGGCCACGATCATGACTGGATCATTTTCGACATACATGACAACCGAAGAGCAGCCATCCCCATCGACCGGTTCGCTGTGGGGGCATCCCTTTTCACAGGCTGGGATCAAGTCGTAGCCCTGGGCGACACGGAGAGTTACCAGGGGATGCCTGTGATGTTCATCTTGTCAGAGTCTGGGAGTCTGACGTCCTTCGTTGTGATAAATTCCTTGTCCACGGCTCCCTCAATCTTTCAAAAAGTGGGGAATCCACTCCCAGCCTCGAGTTTTGGTGTGCCGCAGCAAATGCCAAACCAGCAACAACCTGAAGATTCATGGGAACCAGCAGCAGCTTCTGGAGATGGCCCACATAACGTCGTCGTTAAGACTTCAGTTCCTGTTCCTCCTCCTCAAGCTTTTGGAGGAGGAATCCAGGTTCCTCCCGTCGCTCCACCCAAAGCTGTGAGCTTCAATTTCATCCCTCCAACTACTGGAACTCCTTCGTTATTTGCCACCGTTCCCCCTACAAAATCTACCCCACCTCTTCTTCCTCTACCACCCAAAGAAAAGGAGGTCGTGGTTCCAATTCCAAAAAAGGAGCCTCAACAACAAAAGCAAGTCAAGGATCCTGATTTAAAAACCCTGCCGCAAGGCAGCAACAGTCTCCCATCCCTTCAGCAAGTCGAGGACCTGAAGAGAATTGTGGAGGAAAAACGGGCGGCTCAAGGGTTTACACAGCAGGAGGAAAAGGAGAATAAGGAGGAAACGGGAGATGGGATTGACATGGATGAATTACTGCTGGATGTGGACAAATTTCAGAAAAGGTAGGCCTATAAAAAGTTTGATTTTTTACTTTCTTTTACTAATTATGTTCTTTATTGCAGACTCGACTTATTCTACAAGAGACGAGAAGGGTCTGACGCATCCATCGCAGACGCCTTTGCCACCATCCGTCAAGCCTACCAAGAAGAGGTTCTGGCCCCCCTCAACCTGGCGGAAGACTTTGTCTCCAATCTGACAGCCACGAATGATGTTCAAAAACAGGAAGTGAATGGGATTAAGGAACGGATTTTTAGCCGGTACTCACAACTCGAGTACGCACGATCCCTTGCAGACAGGCGTCATGATCCAAGGTACATGGAACTCTTGGTCTCCCAACCCATGGACACTGCTCGATCCAAGAAGTATGCGGAAATTGAGCGGATGTACAAGTAAGTCTTTAAGGTTTTTTTTTACACTTTTTGTGACTTATTTTGATTTTTACTTAGCTACGTCAAACTGCAATTGGCTGAATGCGAAAACTTCCATCGACTCGACCACGTGCCGCCGTCCGCTACTGAGTCTCAAAATCAAAATGCAAATTCAGCCCTCATCCAAGGAATTTACCAAACCCTCGCGAATCATTCTCGAGTCATTAAAAGCCTGGCCCATAATTTGAACTCGATGCGGGTGGAGGTGGGATTGAAAAAAGTCCCTGGGGTTGAGGAGTATAAGACTTTTGACGTCCCAATGATGGGCCGACCCACCGGGCCACCTCCTCCTTCTTATTATGAGAGGAAGCCCCTATTCAAAGAACGACCTGTAGTAAGCTCAAAGACTTCTGTTCCTTTCATCAAACCCGAAAAGGCGAAGGAAGAAGAGGAATTTGTGACTTGGGACGAGTTGACAGCAGGGCTGTCTCGTGTTAAGTTGAATAAATTGGGAGAACAAGCTCTCAAGTCCGCGAGTTCTTCTCCCCTTCTTCATGCCGCCAAACCCTTGAAGATATCCGCCAAGAAGTTGGAGGTCCTCACAAACGCCTGTTCAAAGACCGTCACGATAAATGTCCCCGAGGGGGATAAGAACTTGGATGGGTTGAAGGACATGCTGGCAGCAGTCAAGATTAATCGTGCCAAGAGTCGAGCTTGGATTGATAAACTGGATGATAGCAGCTCTACTTCCCCAATAACAACAAAAATTATGGAAGAAGCCAAACCTGTTGTGCAGCAGATTCCTGTGGCCAAATCCAAGTCTTCGCCAACAATAATTCCCACTTCGACTGTTGTAGCAGGTGCCGCCCATATACCAATTGTCAATCTGGACTTTTCTTCCAAGGGATTTTTTGACGCGGCTCCAAAACAACAACAGACACAGCAACAACAACAGCCCTTGGCGTCTTCAACCCCTATAAAAACTCCAGTGTCCTCGTCTACTGAAGGGAATTCATCTTCGTCTACAGGAAATAGTTTTTGGCCCATGCCCACTTTACCTACATTTACGTCTTCTCCAACGCTCACTAAAGACTCCAGTAGTGGCGGCCCGATGATAATGGCTCCTATGTTTGCGGCACCTCAACCCAAGCCCAGCATCATCGCAACGTTAACTGCTACTGCTACTACTAGCACTGCTCCCTCTGCGTCAACAAAACCAATTATTTTTGGCTCTGCACCACCCACTAGCACTTTTGGCACTTTTAGTGGTGGGCCACCTATTTTCTCATCATCAGTCCAACAACAACAACAACAATCAGTCTCTTCTGTCCCTGCTTTTCAAGACTTTACTTCTACTACTACGACGCCCAAGTCGTCAACTGGGGCCCCAACTACGTTATTACCCACAGCCAATTTTACATTTGCATCTCAAGCTCCAGGAGGAGGGGGATCTTCACCTTTTGCAGTTATGAAGCCACCCACACCCGCAGTGGAGTCGTCCTCCTCTTCCTCTGTGACAGTGACGCCTGTTGTTGCAAGTCACACGGCAACACCGTCTAAAACTAATCCACAGCCGACAGTAGCAATAGAGGAGGATAAAGTCACCATTTCCATTTCCAAGCCCCAGCCGACTCGACCTGTAACGGCTGTGAGCAGTGGCCGGATTCCTAAGTCTGTAACAACGGAGGAGCCCACCACTGCCACCGGTTTTGCCCCTTCTCCAATCAATCCTACGACGACGGACAAGGATAAGACGTTGCCCTCTTTCGCATCGATTCCTTCGTTTGGGGGCCTTTTTGGAACAACGTCCAGTAGTGGAGCCTCAACAACAACAACTCCTCCTCTACCTTCAATATTTGGCAGTCAGATTGCCAGTCTGCCAAAACCCAAGCCTAGTTTCGATGTTGCCAAAGAAAAACCTGACACTTCTTTAACTTCAGCAAGCAGCACTACCACTTCCACGCCGTCTGCTCCTCCAACGACAGTTCCTCCAGCATTAGCATCTTCGGGTCCTGAACTTTCTTTGCCGTTGTCTACACCAAGTAATAGTGCTTTTAGTTTTGGTGGCAGTCTGACTCTTACCCCTGCTGGTTCAAGTGAGTTGTTTTATTATGCTCAAATCTTTTTTACTTTTTTGCTAATTTAAAATTCACTCTCTTCTTTAATTTTGTTCAGTTGGAACCACAAAGGAATCATCAGTTCCTGCTCCTCCTCTGCCAATCACAGCAAGCACTACTACTCCTACGGTTGGATTTGTGGAACCGACAGCCAGCACACCAAGTAGCATTTTGACTATTTCTTCTACAGGTTCTTCTACTACGCCATTTTTTGGCTCCGGTTCCCTAACCCAAGGACTGAGTCTCACTACAACAACGTCAACGTCATTTGGAAGTTCTTCTATTTTTTCCTCCTCTTCTAAACCTCAGACAAGTCCGAGCATCATCCCCTCATCCTCTTCTATATTTGGAGTTCCTCCTCCGGCTGCCACGACGACGGACGTGGTTTCATCGCCTATTTCTTCATCAATCACTGCCTTATCCCTTGGTGGTAGCATCAGTACGCCTGAAGCTAAATCGAATCCAAATCCTGCCTCCATTTTTGGAGTGCCGGCTTCTTCCACTACCCCTGGAACAAAGTCATTGTTTGGAGGAGGAGGTTTCGGGGATAACAGTAGTGCTAGTGGGGCAGGTCTTGTCTCACCAGCTTCAATTTTTGGACAACCTCAGTCTCAGGCTTCAAGCATTTTTGGTGCCTCAGCAACACCGACTGGTACGTTGACACCTCGCTTTACTGTTGAGGTTGATGAGGATTTATTTGACTGACTTGTGGTTGTTTTTCAGTTAGCAGCAGTAACATTTTTGGAACACCGTCCTCAGACACTACAACTAAGTCAGGTATGTAATTATGCTCATATAAAATGACATGTAGCTAAGTATTACGTTATTATCACAGCATTTGGAGCATTCGGCGGCGGTTCTTCTGCCTTCGGGACTCCTAGCCCTGCTCCTCCTGGATCTACTACATCTACTTTTGGTGGAGGGGCTGTTTTCGGGTCAAGTTCTCCATTCGGCTCAGCATTCGCCGGGTCAGGGTCCGGATCCACTACTGGTGGTGGAATTTTTGGTGGAGGCTCAGCAGTCGTGGCTCAACAACAACAAACCTCATTTGGCTCTCTAGCACAAACACCTCAACAACAAACCTCATTTGGCTCTACACCTCAACAGCAAGGAGGAGGATTTGGTGGAGGTGGTGGCTTTGGAAGTCCTTCCATCTTTGGGTCTCCTCAAGGACAGACATCATCATCATCGGCATTTGGAAGTGCTCCAGTGTTTGGAGGTGGAACACCAGGCTTTGGTGGTGGTGGCTCAACGTTTGGAGGAGGTGCTGTCTTTGGATCCCCGTCCTCTCCCTTTGGCTCATCATTTACAGGATCTAACTCTCCACCTGGAGGAGCTATTTTTGGTGGAGGAGTCACTCAGCAGCAAGCTCCTTCTTTTGGGGCCTTGGCTCAAGTTGCTCCGGCCCAAGGGTTTGGAAGTGGAAGTGGTGGAGGAGCCTTCGGTTCACCAGCAGCAAATACGTCCATTTTTGGTGGTGGTCAACAACAACAAGCCACCAGTCCTTTTGGTCAAGCCTCGTCACCATCTTTATTTGGAGGAGTTCCCACGTCGCCTCAACAACAACAGCAGCAACAACCACAATCTTTTGGTGGAAGTGCTTTCAGTAGTTGGAGATAAGATAAGATTTTTCAAAAGTGTGTAGTGAATTACTTGGACTTCGTTAATAAGGATATAGATTCAATCTAGGTTAGCATTTTTCTTTCTGAATATTTAGTTTTTTTCTATTTATTTATCTTGACTTTCAAATTCAAATTGCTGCCCTCAAAGTTTAAAAGTAGAAAAAACATGTCACTTGAATTGAAACTTTTCCGAATTATTCAATTCTACAAATCTTTGAGTCGAGGTGTAATAAATTAACCAAACAATAATAGTTTAAACTTTACTCTTCTTCTTACGATCCTTCTTGGGTGGAACACATCTCACAAACGGGTGAGATATCCTTTTAGGGACATATTCAGAGGAGAGTTTGTATCCAGCTTGTTCAGAAGGGGGTAGTTTCATCATCCATTCCTCCTCGTGGTCAAAGAAAAATATGACCTAGAAGAAGAAAAATTAGAGATGAGATACATAATGGAGACTTTAAAAAGTGATGCTTTTGTGGTACCTCTTCCTTTTCCTTCAAATCCTTCTTCGTCGCCTCAATCTCTTGGGACACTTGATAGGCTCGGAAGCGTGCGAGTTGTTTTTCCAGTTCGGCTTTCCTCAAGTTTTCCCATTCTTCAAACCTTTTCATAATAAAGAAATATAATACACTTTTCTCATAAAATAAGAAGAGGGACATATACATACTTTTGTAATTGTTGAGAGACTTCACTTTCATGATTCTTAGCTACGGCTGAGATCAGCATTTCCTCAGCCTTCTTCAACATTGTTGCCTCCTCTTGGGTTTGGAGGATGGGAAGGGATGAGAGCTTGGTCTTGACCACGGGGATGATCTTCTCATACGCAGGGTAGTTGATCCGGGCCCAAAAGATTTTCGTGTCCTTCTCCTCAACGTTCATACCAGGGAATTGGTGGATGACTGGTTTTGGTAGGGTCTTGGTGGGACTGGCTTCAATGGCGGCTTGGGCTTTGTCGATAAGTTCCGTCACTAGTTTTACCTTGACAACAATTTTATAATGAGTTCAAACGCTGACGATGATTTAATTTTTCTCTTACCACTTCAGGATATACCGGAAGACCTTTGTTCTTGATACATCCATCCATGAGTTCTCCTACCTTCTCCCACTTTCCAAACAGGGCCCACCCCGCTATCTGCGCCGATCTCCCAAGAACCTCATCACCACCATCCTTTCCAACTTCCTCACCAACTTTGGCCAGGGTTTTACCCAGAATGTGATCCAACTCGTGAAGGTCAAAGTGTTGGTCGTAGTAGACATTCCTAACGAAGCGGTGTCGCACCCTTTTCTGTTAAAAAATAAAATAATCTATGTTTAGAAGTGCTAATTTGAATTTTACTTTACACACCTCCTCTTCCTCTTCTACCTCCCCCTCCTGAGGTTCATTTGAAATGTCTTTTGACCTTCCCTCCTGTCCTAAGCACTTTAAACAGGAGACGAGGGCAAATAGCCTAGACGTCGGTGGGCCAAAGTCCTCCTCCAGCATGAGAAAACTCGCCACCTTCATCGCCCCTGTGTAAATGTAAAACAAATTCGAATTGAATTCGAAGGCCCCTTCTAAGTCAAGTGTCTTTTAAGATCTACCTTCGTTGTCCCCCTTCGTAAGAAACTCATTCATGAGGACGTTCGCTAGGTGGAAGTCCAGGAAGACGCCGTAGTTGAACCGATCATTGAGGATCCGCAGGATGTCATCCAGGCGCTTTGCCTGTACAAAGGCACGGACCAGTGCCTCTCCTGTCGAAGGGAGCGTGTCCGTCGTCGCGGGGGACTTGCGGAGGCGGTAAATCAGCTCTTCAGCGTCGTCCAGGGAGTCAGGGTCCGACATTGTGATCATGTACTAAAATAAAAAAAAAGACAAAAATGATATAAGCTTGAGAGGTCTTTTTTGCCTTTGTACCACGT
>JAQIWU010003206.1:0-10054 GCA_034696445.1 Isotomiella minor
TTTTATACTCTGTTATACACGATAATTATGACTCGCAAAAGAATAAATCCTATATTTTTCAGCATTGGGAACAGAGGTACTTCCTCAAGCATAAGAGGATGAGGGCCCGTATCACGTCATTTAAGGACAGCATCGGACTTCACTTCAGGAGTCAAGTGCGTATTACCGTGTGGAATATCCTCCCTCCCTTCGTGACCACGGTGTTGGCTGGGGTCTGTCTATGCCTTCTTCTCGCTTTGGAATGGATCTGGGCAGCTCGAGAATCAGCACGAAAAATACAAGCTAGTGAAACTTTTATGCTACAAAAAGATGATAGACTACATATAGGAAAAGTGTTCCGATTGGGGAGAAATGAGACACGCTTTCTCTGAACTATAAATTGCATGAAAGGTGCTCACAAAATTGGTGAGATTCATACACTTTTGCCTCATTGCATACTTTGGCCAAATAAGCCAAGTTCACTAGGTACTCAAAAATGTGCACTGTGGATGGTATGGTTGATCAAACTTGTTTCGCTACACATTGCACAACCGACTCTCGTTCTCTTCTCATATCCCTCAATACAAATGCATTAGCACTGGAGATTGGGACAAAAAATTGAACATGTGTGTGATGATGTGCTTTGTGCTGCATTTGGCACACTCAAGTGGAATTGGAATTTGGACGACCACGGCACAATAAACATCAGGGTCATGTTTTTCAAGCAGATCCTGGGGATTGACAATGTCAAGTCTCGATTTCTTCAGAGTCAGTACCAGCTCCTAAGGGACGTTGTACAAGCCTACATCATCCGCATGCCCTTCCAGGTAGGTTGACAATTAATAAAAATACTAAGTGTGTAGTCAATTAGGCACGTCTATTTTATAGCTCGTGTCTGGGATAGGTCGATTCCGCCCTGTGGATCGGAAAAGCCTCAATGTGACCTGGGAGTCCATCACTCTCCCGAACTTTAGAGGCTGTGGGGGTGGCTGTGCTCAGTCCAACATCTTCCTCAAACTCCAGCTAGAGTCCATAGGGTACAAGATAAACCAAGTCCAAGCTACCTTTGACCGGACAGGGGTTCCCCTGGCACATAACCTGAGCATCGTCCAAATCCCCCATAAAGGGTCGCTTAAGGACTATCTGATTGATGTGGGGGCAGGGATCTGTGTCCACGAACCGATTCCTTTGGACGAACTTCCATACGAGGGGAGGGCAGGGGGGTTCACGTACAGGTATGAGTGGGTGGACCCGGTGGAGAAGAAAGTTGTCCGGAGAGCGAATGTTGGAGGTGACCCTGTCCTAGGCAAAGTAAGAAAGAACATTGTCTCAAGCTTTCTTAAATATTTTGTATATTTTGAAACAGAAAACCTCTGAATTTTCCAATCCCAACAACTACACAACCTACCTAAGACCCTCAAATTTTGTGGAGGTTAAACAGACCATCGAGGCTGTGTTGAAGGACCTTAACTCCACATTCTTGCACAGGGGACTTTACATATTTAGATACCTGAGCATTGGGGAGGATGACTTTGAAGCCATCACGATTTATGGAAAGGATGTGATCAAGATTACAAAAGTAAGATGAAACTACGTCAATTGTCAGTAACAAAAAAGTGTAATTTATTATCTATCAGGAAACCACGACTGTGATAGAGTCCTACTCTTCCTACAAGGACATGGCCCCAGCAGTGCTCAAGTACTTCCCAATGATTAGTCAGGACGACGTAAAGATTGCCCTTGAACACTTCTCCCTGCCCTTGGAAGAGGCTCTAAAGCTTCCTTCAACACTCCCTCCGGGGTTCACTAGTATGGTTAGCACATCGCTACCACAAAGTCAATAATAACAAGGAATATAAGATTTATTCATGTATTTTTTGGATTATTGTGGTTTTATTATTTACATATTATAGCACCATGGATGGGATAAGGCAAAAAAAGACTTTGTTTATTTGTGAAGAGAGGTCATAGTTTGATGGACGATGTCTGCAGCTTGCTCAATCTGAGCCTTGTTGATGACGAGGGGTGGGGCGAGTCGGATGATGTCCCCATGCGTGGGTTTGGCCAAGAGTCCATTGTCCCTCAGTTTCATGCATACGTCCCATGCGTCAAATTCTAAAGATGGCAAAAAATTAGTACCTAAGGTCAAATATGTGACTTCCTTTTACCTTGGGAGATGACAATAGCGTTCAGCAGCCCCTTCCCCCGAACCAACTTCACAATGGACTTGGGCAACTTGTTCAACTCATTCCGCAGCAATTGTCCCATGGCTTCTGCGTTCTCTGCAAGCCTCTCCTCCTCCATAACCTCAAGGGCTGCCATGGCCACCTTGCAAGCGAGGGGGTTGCCTCCATACGTGGATCCATGTTCTCCTGGGCGGATGCAGAGCATCACAGCGTCGTCTGCAAGGGCAGCAGAGACGGGGAAGACACCCCCAGAAAGGGCTTTGCCCAGCATGAGGATGTCGGGTCGAACCCCTTCGTGGTCACATGCAAGCCTTCTTCCAGTTCGAGCCAGACCGGTCTGGACCTCATCCGCGATCCAGAGGACGTTGTTCTTGGTGCAAAGCTCTCGGACGCTACGAAGGTAGCCTGGTTTTGGGACAACCACACCAGCCTCCCCTTGGATGGGCTCCACCATGAATGCACAGACCGTGGGGTCCTGGAGTGCAGACTCGAGTGCCTTGACGTCGTCATAGTCCACAATCTTAAACCCAGGCATGAAGGGGCCGAAGCCTTCATAAGAGCTTGGATCCGTGGAGGAGGAGATAGCGGACATGGTCCGTCCCCAGAAGTTCCCTCCTGCAAAGACAATCTTGGCCTCGTTCTTTGGGATCTTCTTGACCATGTAGCCCCATTTCCTTGCCAACTTGCAAGCAGTTTCTCCAGCCTCCACACCTAAATGAGACAAGTCTCACACTGCCCCTTCATTTGCTCTGTTCACTTTCATACCTGTGTTCATAGGGAGGACTTTGTCATACCCAAACAGTCTTGTCACATACTCCTCATACTCTCCCAAAACATCTGTGTAGAAGGCCCTTGATGCTAGGGTGAGCACGTCAGACTGAGCCTTGAGGGCTGCCACAATCTTGGGATGACAATGTCCCTGATTGACTGCAGAATAGGCACTCAGGAAGTCAAAGTAGCGACGCCCTTCCACATCCCAGACATAGGCACCTATGGATGAAAAGATAATATAAGGCTCTAAAGTAGACAAGTGTCTTAAGATAAGTACCTTGTCCCCTGCACAAGGCTACAGGAAGGGGATGATAGTTGTGAGCCCCATACTTGTCCTCCTTGGCATAAATATCCTCACAACTGACAACTCCTCCCCTTGTCGCCAGCTTGGGTTGGGAGGAGGCTTGGGAAGCATGGGTTGTGGACTTGGCTCTGCTGGCAGTTGCGACTACGTCGTACTTTAGGAGACGGGGAAGTTGAGATGCGCAGTTGCGAATCATTATTGAGATTGTTTACTTGTTTTTTTGTTTCTGACTGAAAGTTATAAACTGTGTCTGCGTCTAGAAGAGTTTAATGTTTATATATCACAGTGGGTTTAGCACCTTTAATTACAAGGATCTCATCTAAATTTCAAATTCTGTTCGTTCATGCATGCACGCGCATAGGAAGATAGACTTTGTCAGGCCACTTGAGTTAGCGGTGATACGGCCAATTTCAATTTACGACAATTTAATGACTTCTTCTTCCAAAACTGGTGTAGATGATACTATGTTTTTAGGTACACGTGGTGGGGGTATTAATGGATTCTTAATTGTCTTTGTAATTTACAAAACCCTGGCTAAATTTCATTTGAGACTGACTGACTGGATCAAAGCACAATGATTTACAAATATGTGGCTAAATAAATTTTATTTATTTAAAAGAAGAAAGACTTACGTCAATGAACAGATAAGAGTATATCACTTGACTTTTGGCAGGTTGTTTTTGTTCTTAAGTGAGAACCGAGAAAAGGCTTCGGTATTCTCCGAGAAATCGGTACAATTTTTAAGAAAATGTTGCTACTGAAACCCGGGTATACAAAGGAAAAGGACAGAAAAGGCGAATGTAGTGTTCTTGTGGAAAGTGGAAGGAGAACTGCTTTTTTTCTTGCAATGGACATTATTATGCTGAAAGTGAGAATGTTATTGCATGCAACATGGAATAATTTGCAAAGCCTTTGGAACAACAACTTGTCCCTGTCCTAACACTACTTTTTTTAGTAAGTTTATTGAAATGAGTGCGAAAGAGCATGAGGTTCATTTTTTGGTTAGCATTATTTGTAACCTATCCAGCAAGTTCACCACAAGAGCAAAGTCATCTTACCACAATTGCCCATCCTTCCGACGGCAGAATAATATCATCTACATAGGTACATACTTGAATATGATGTACAGCTTCCATAATGTGTTCTCTGTTTCTATGTCTTGGGCTGAAAGAAGAGAGAGAATTACCAAACCTGTTCTTCTACATTCACAATGCAACTGGAAAGAATTAGACAAGACAAATTTTTTATGTCTCACAATGTGCAATGATGAATGCTTATTATTTGATGGTTTTCTATTAGTTCAACCCATGATTTGTTTTTAATGCATGATTCTCTTCTCAAAGTTTACATTGCAACAAAAAATGTTGATGGAAAAATACTGTATGAATACATAATTTATGGATATGATGGAACTTTTTTGTCAGTTTTTTTAACACGACTCTCGCTGTCTCACTTTGCTCACTCTGTTCTTCGTTGTGTGGTGACGATGACGATGCACTCGCTTTAAAGATCCACGTTCCTTTCAGGCTGCCTCAACAAGCAGACTCCTGCTCCAGGTTGTTCTTCAATGGCTTTTTCGTTTCTGGATAAGTTCCTCTATGCTATTTATCCTCAAATATCCAGTGTGGGATAAGATTGAGAGGTGTCAACATGTCTTTAGCAGGAAAGTGAAGGAATTCCAAAATTAGCATTTAAATAGGGATGGATGGATATGAATCGAGAGGAATAATGAATGCATTGTGGCTGGGCTAATTTGCATGACTACTATCTTTGAGACAGTTTAAGCCAAGCTTCGCATTTAGTGTTGAATAAATTTATCAACTGGAAAAGAGATTACGGTTGGCTTTGGCTTCTCTCCATTCATTTCAAGTTATCTCTCTCTCATACATGCATGCTATTATTGCTAATCTATAAGATTATGTGCGAATGGATTTCTCTGGCACAAAGCAAAGCATTTATTTTGGGTGTAGCATGACCTTTATCAATTGCTTTAATTGAACCTATGCATGCATGCATATGTACCATGAACCTTTGGCCCACATTAATTGCAATAATTTTATAATTTGCCATCTTATGATCCCCTTCATTTAGTAATTCCTCTGGACTTCTAATTGGAAGCTATGTGACAAACATAAAGAAAATCTGTTTTTTTTCAATTCTTTCTGCAAAAGCATAATGAGCATTAAGGTGACATTGATAGTCCTGGGGTTGGTCTATTGTTTGGGGATAGGTAAGTCTGCCTGACTGGCTTATTGACCGTGGTGACATAAGCTATTTAAAAATCAAATTTTAAGGCGAAGGAAAAATTTGCAAGTCCAACGCTTGTCAAGAATTACCCACAAAGACCCACCATGTCGAGTCATTTTCCTGGGACAACGCAACCGTGGATGACCTCATGAACGTCCAGTTCAACCTCCCTCTAGAGGAGAGGAAAGGGACGCTTTTCCTTGGAATGACGGGTGCAGGGAAGTCAACCCTGACCCTCCTCACCGTTGGAGATTTGGACACAGTGTCCGTGATGCGGGCCACGGGAACGTGTGACAAACGCGTAGTTCACGACATGTCTGATGACTCTGTCATTGGTCACGATCCAAAGTCAAAGACTCTCATCCCCACCCGACATGCAGGGGATGGACATGTCATCTATGACTGTCCAGGCTTCGGGGACTCCAGAGGACCCATGTCCGACATCGTTGCCAATCTGTACCTGAAGAAGCTGACGAGTCACCTCAGTAGTGTCAAGCTGGTGTTTGTCGTGAGGGAAAAGACCCTTCAGATGGGAGAACGGTACGCATTTGACGACTTCCTCAACTACGTCGTCAGGTTCCTCCCTGGGCTTCATAGACACAGGAGCTCATTCCGAATGGTGATCAACCGAGCGTCCCGTTTCACCTTCCTGGATGACGAGGTCGTCCCCAGAAGCCCTGAAACTGTGGTAGAAGAGGCTGCTCAGTATCTCAATGCATATCTTGACGTCCTTCGAGAAAGGGCTAATGCCCTTCGGGATGAGAGTGAAAGCACTCCTGAGGCGGTCGAGCTTGAGGCAAAAATGAACCTTACCCAGTGGCTCCTTGAAACCAGTGTAGATGAAGATGATAAGGAACCCAGGTTCTATAGAATCGGCGTTTCCTACGAGCTGAGCAAGTGCGGAAAACTGTCCAACAACACCGTTGCCCTGGGCACTCGAGATGCTACCCGAACGATGCTCTCGGAACTGCCCTATGCGGAAACAAACGTAGGTGACTTTGGCTACTCCCTCAAGACTGAGACTGTACAACAGATCTACCACAAGTACAACCAAGAAGCCACCAACTTTGCGAAAGCAATGTTGGCAAACCTGACTGAGGATGGAGCGAGGACTGTTGAGACGGACATTTTGCAAGGAGTGTCTACGATTGATGGGACATACCGCAATGTGACGAACCTCTTCAGTGTGGTCTCGTGCAAATCAGGAAACGAAACCTTGACCCTGTCTGAAATATTTCAAGAGTGTACAATCCCACTCATGACCTTGGCTAATGTTTCAACGAAAGAGGTTCAATCATTCAAGGAAAAGATTGAGAAAAGCGACGAGGTGCTCAACTTCTACCACGAAATGACGAATTCCTCAGGCTTGGTGGGAACGTTGCAAACTCGGTGGCGAGAGAGTCTGCAGGGAACGGGACAAAGGATGAGAGACCTGTCAGACTGGTACCGCCACGGTCTGAATGTAGCCGGCAAGGCACTTTCGTACGAGTCAAGGCGACGTGTTTTGGTAGGTCAGCCATCCATGACCAACTGGACCGAAGGTACATCGGTTGCGAGACAGTTTGACCCAACGTTTCCCACAGATGTGGAAATAGCAACTTCCATAGATGTACTGCATAGGGATAGGGCTGCAAGTTTTTTGAGGGCATTATGCACTCTTCCTGAGGTTTTTGTTGAAGGTCAAAAGGTACAAGTGAATGGTCCTATCATTTATGCTAGTGACTTAACTTCAATAGATTTGTCAGATGTGGAAGAGGTACATGTGTACGCTAGCGAGAGCTTTGTTTTAGACTATGACCTGGATTTCATGGGGAGAGGAATTAGTCTTTTTATGGTAGCTTCAAAGCTACAATTAGTTGCTGGAAATAGTAAAGGTATCTATCTCGACGGGAGAAAGGGGACCCAGAATTCCCAAGATGGAGGACATGGTGGGACTTTTGTCGGTATCTTTGACTCAGTCATTGGAAACGGAGGGACGGTCACAGTGAGTGCAAACGGGGGAAATGGGGCTGACGGAAGCCCTGGAGAAGCAGGGGCTCAAGGCTGGCCAGGTACAAACCTAAGATACAACGAAGTTCCTTCTGCAATGAATCTTGGTGGGAGGCAGCCGGATATACGGAAGGACACTTTCTTCCTTATCGCTATTAATTCCCAGACACACATATACCTTGGTGGGTATGGGGGCTATGGGGGTAACGGACGGAATGGGGGCAATGGAGGAAAAGGAGGAGACGCAGGCTCTGTTCTAATTCATGTAAAGCAGACTGAAACCAAAAGAATGTTGCGCACCCAACAATCACCGGGTTCTGGGGGGAGGGGAGGAAGAGGGGGTGTAGGAGGGACAGGTGGGAAACGTGGGAATGGGTGGAGCTGCTCCATGAAGAATCTTTTCATACTCCTTTCAAAATACGACTGTAGTGAGTACTATGACTATTCAGCCGCACCGGATGGAAGCAATGGAATGAACGGGGTGGCTGGAACGTCAGGACGAGGACCGGTTTTCACTTCTATTTCAAATCTGGCTGGTCAAATTGACCTGTTGCAGTATGAGTCTGCCACGTCCCCTTTTTGCGTAACCGAGGGATGTGACGCCTTCAGGAAGACGTGGAAAGTGTTGGCATAATTAATTGATATGATATCACAGGTTCGAAAGTAAACTTCATTTTATTTCCATACTTCAGAATTTGAATAAACGTTTAAAACTTATTTAACTGTAAAACGTTTGATGTTCGCTACAAATCCCTTAACTCTATTATCATTTTATAACGCAATCGTCAGGTCCGTTTATCATAGCTACAATTTCTTTTCCTTATCACCGCTATTTCATTTTATCACCCGTGATGATAAAATGAAATAGCGGTGATAAGAAAAAGAAATTGCGTCGATGAGTCATCGTCAGTACATTTCTTTTTCTTATCACCGAAAAGTGTTTGGAGCACAGATTTGTAAGATAAGAATTGTACAAATCTGTGCGGGTTCGAAATTATCAAGGAATGGGACAGTCGGAAATATCCACGTTTACACTTGGATAAACAAGGTCCTTGATGTCGGTACTACAAATGCTGTGGGTCACGTCCAATGCTACGAGTGTGGCCAGGCTTGGGGTTAATAGTTGTCGCAGGTCATTGATGGAACTCAAGTTGGACTGCGTAATCTGCACATGTTTCAGAGATGTAAAATTCAGAGCGAAAGGCAGAAAATTGATGCGACATTTCTTGGAATTTGTGATCCATAGATGAGTAACCGTTGGTAACGAGACAGGGCTAAGCGTCTTTGTGTAGTTCTGAACACAGGGACACACGGTGTCAACATCTATTGTGAGCTTTGTGAAGCTGGGGAAACCCATGAGTGCCGCATGTGCTGCTTCAGGAGAAAATGGAAAAATCAATTCTACTTCCATGGATTCCAAATGTTGGGTAGGGTAGGCTTCAAGGCAAGCAAATGGGTGTGTCGCTGGAGCGTTGTTGTCGTTAGCAATTGGGCTACTTCGGTTACACAACCGGTAGGTGACAATTGTCGCACATGCAGTTAGGGAACAAATACCAAGTACAATTGCAATAAGTGGTAGATGCTGCCAGTTGAAAGTAGCACTGGTTTTTAGATTTCCGGGGTTGCAATCAGTTGTTGGATGGGGGTTGGATTCCAACTGCCCTACTCTCGATTCCTCCAATAAGCCTAAAGAAAAGAACAGTGATTAAGTGAAAACGTCAGTCCTGCTCGCTAGTTAGTACCCGTCGATTGGGCGGCTTCCTTGTCTTCCAGTTCCTTATGAACTCTCAATAGCTCCATATCCTTGTCCCACCTTCGGTTTTTGAATCGGAAGTTTTTTTTAGCACAAGTTTCTGACGGCTTGTCGCCGTATCCCTCGCTGACACGCGTTGCTGCAACACCTTGCTGTTCAGGGATGAGGAGGAGTCGGGAAGGTCTTAATTTTAATCTATAGAGGCAAACTGAGAAATGTTTGAGTGCTTCCGTTGATGCAAACTCTTTCGGTCCCAAAGTTGAAGTGTTTTCATTTCCTGTTGGTTACAAGTATTTATGTTTTTCACACAGGCCCAGGAAATCTCTTTGGATGTTTGTCAGTAAACTGAAGCCTTGTGTATGTAAACATTACTAACAGGAAATGAACGGAATTGTTGCGTAACGTTGTAATGCACTGGGCAAATGTACCTGGTCCAGGAAATATAAATAGTCAAAATATTTATTTGTGACATCATGATAAAGTCAATGCAAATCTTTGCATTTATTGAAAAAAAACGGCCTTCTTAGGTGCAGCAAATAATACATTGAGGAGGCTGACTGTTCAACGTAAATTTTGGAACGGTTGAGGTAGGTCACCTATGAACACCGACGTTGCACTCCGAAATAACCAGGTCCACATTTTCGAAGGCAAATTCCGTTATTTCAGTGTCGCAATAAGTGATATTGGTAATATCAAGGGCCCTGATCGTTGCATTACTTACTTGGTATGATATCTGACTACATCACCGGCACCGATATCGAATCCATGTTATCAGAAGTCACGGCCCAAGGGAAATTGATCGAAGAGTGGTACCGAAACAACCAC
>JAQIWU010003207.1:0-10047 GCA_034696445.1 Isotomiella minor
AATCGGTCTGGAGATTGGTCATGTGTTTGAAAATAGAATATAGGAAGCAAGCTTACTGCCGATAATTTTTTTGCTGCTGCAAGGTTCTCATTTTCAGATTCAAAGCCGGGTAGCAAACTGCCCCAACTCCAACCCCAACTCGCTATAAGTTAAGCATTGATATGAAAAAGTTGGCCTGAAATAAAAGTGAATTTAAAAACTACATTTTTAGTCTGCACTTGTATCGCAGTTTTCCCCTTTGAATGTTGAGCCAGAAGTAGTCACACAGATACACATTTTTGCCATTCTGATAATACTTTAATTAGCTTGACATGATTTCAACGACTTGATGATGCGACGCACTTCATTGTGCCTTTGAATTACCGTGGAATGACGAATGATGATGAAAGCTGAATGATAGTTGGATAACAGAACTCGTGTATAGATAACAACAACCTTTACACCTGTCTGCGTTTTTAAACTATTCAAAGGTCGTTTTTTATGTTTTGGATAAAATCGTGCTGAGAGTACGTTAACATTGGAATGTTTCTCGTTCAATTGTTCATGTGATGGGATCTAATCTTACGGCAAAGGTTATCTAATGTCAACACAATAAGCTGAATGATTCATATTCAAATATGGAAAATGACTTGTCAATTTCGTACTTTCAGTTCGTCGTTTGCAATACTGCTGGTAACTTCTGGACAATTGTAGTTCGATTTGGTCACTGACAAACATTGGAAAAATGAAGCAATTGATGCAAGTAATCTTTGTCCTTTCACTGGTTTCATTCTCAACAGGTATGGGTGAAGCCCTATGTTAAAGGCAGAAAATTTCAATCAAAGCTAAAGTTTTTTTTTGACTTGACGTTTTAGCACTGGAATGCTACAGTTGCACCTTTGTTGGGAACTCATCTACACATGACTGTGTTGCAAACCCAAAGAAGGGTTCTAAGGAGGAATGTAGTCACGCAGGTCACGGCCATAGCACAGGCAAGAATAGAGTTATTACAAATTTTCAATATGGGGCACTGTGACCCTAAAGGTCCTACGAAGTTATCCGGAGTTCAAAATAAATTTGATGATAGGTACTTCTTCTACATCCGTCTTTTCAACTCGCCAATCAACAATGGCGGACGAGGTGGAAGCTTGCTACAAAGCGACAGGAACGGTAATGTTTGGTACTCGTCAAAACTTCACCCTTCGAGGTTGTGCCCCTCATATTGAAAAGGCTGACTCCAAGAAGTGTGTGGGCAACGGCATATACGTTTTCAATTTCACTGACAGCAGTGGAACTAGATTCTTCAATGTCCCTGCAAATGAAACCTGTTTCTGCACCGGTAAGAGGTGCAACAGTGGCCAGCTCCTGCATCCGTCCTTCCTTCTTTCCGGAATTTTTGGAGCAATGCTTACTGCTTTCATGTATGCCAATTAGGATTAATCAATTGAATAAATTTTTGCACGAGTTAATGCTAAAACTGTCAAGAGCGAATAATAAATTGTTCCAAATTTAACGTACCCAGTCTGGGATAACGTCATGATGATTATTAATAACAGAGGGTATCACTTATCAATTATCAAGCATATTGGGGTAATCAAAAAGGCTTAGCTACCTCTGGTCTGGTTTTACAAATCAACTGTTGTTGATTGTCCGACAAAAGAAACTTAATCTTGCTGTGCTGTGCTAATGCATATTTGTTTGTTTGACAATGAACAAAGGCATATTTCGCCAATCGAATGCAGCAATTCCTGTCTGTGGTTTTGAGGTTGCGTGATTCACAAATGAGTATTTCGGAAAAAATCAAAAAAAAGAAGAAGGTCCATGGTAACGTTAACGTTGCTTTTTGGTCATGAAGGTGAGAAGAGTTAAAGTCTGAATAGAAGTTGGGGTGAGATTTGGATTATTAATATTAATAACCAGCAAAAATTTCAATCGTTGATCCTCAGCCATTGACCTAATAACCAAAACGTTTGTATGATTCGAGTTCTACCTCACTTTCAAAACGTCTGAAAGTAGTCTATGAATAGGGAAGTGAACACTTTTCTGTATGCTTCCGAGGTTGAATGACTCCCATTACATTGGGTCAAACAAAAGTAAACGTATTCTGGGGAAAGAAAAAAGCTAATTAAGTTGAAAAATAACGTTCTTAATCTTGGTAGGATGAAGGATGACTAAATCCTTACCCTAACTCACATTATGCCCTCACTCACTAATTTGATGACAACATGATAATTGATAGCAACAACCTTTGCATTCTGTTACTAAGGATTGAATCGGGGATTTAAATTAATATATTGCTTTATATATGCATGTGTTTCTTCATAAATAACAAAGTAAAAATACTTTATGTTTCGCTATAATAATATAATACGATTACAAGTATATATCACTCTAAAATGATTAACGACATCATCATCACACGATCTTTGTCTTCTTAAGCACGCTTATATCACCCATCCGATAACAATGCAATTTGAGAGATTTTTTACATTCGTTCCTTTATATCGTTGCTCTGACAAATATATATATCTATATTTTTAATTAATGAGAGACTATTTTTGTATATTCGTTTAGTTGTAGTAATTGTTCTGCATCTCCTGCTGCTTTGCAAGTAACAATTGCCTCAGCCTATCCTGTTTGACAGAAGGGCCCATTTGTTCCAGTCTTTCTCTGAGAAGGGAAAATGCTTCCTGGCTGGGACCACCACCACCACCACCCCCACCTCCCCCGTCACCCCCACCTCTGGAAAATGGACTAGAATTTGCAGGGTGACGTTCCCGTAGTTGGAGTTGCAGTTGGGATGGGGCATTTGGCATGAAGGGACCTGGTCCGTCGTCTCCATCTCCATCACTACCCCCTGCCCTTGCCTGTTGAAGCTTCTTAATTATCGCATTTTGCATCATCATCTTCTGCTCCATGCGCTTTATGGTCGTTGTTAACTCTTCAATTTGACGTTGTTGGTTTACAAGCTCTTGCTTCAGTTGGGCTTCCTTCATCTTGCATTCCTACAAAGATTAAAATTATAAACCAATTTAAAAGTGTGTCGTACTACTTTTGTGTGGTCAAATGTCGCAGTCATGTTAAGAATGTCATTATGCAGCATAATAACATTCTCCCAACTTCTCTCTCTCACGCCATAAAATTTCACCTTTGAATACGATGACCGAATATTAGATTAGAATAATACCATTAACCGTACGAAATATTCATTCATTCACTCATGCAAATCTCCGCACTTCCTTTTGTAAAGTGGAGCAATTTTTTACACACATACGAAATACACTTATTAGCATCATGTTCACGTTATCCGACACTTATCTATCTGAGCATTTTATTATTTTGTTAATGTATTTGCATAACTTTGACCTGAACTTACTGAATGATTGGCTGAGACTGACGAGGCCGATTTCATCAACCCAGAATTAAGGCCAGATAAACCAGGGGCAGGTCGAACCCCGGCAGGGCCACCACCTTGAGATTTCCAGGTTCTACTCCGACGCTCCAAAATCTTCTTTTGGGTTTCCTGTAACAAATGTATAGAGAATTATTTTAGAAGGACATACAGTAGAGGGGTTTAATTTAGTGATGTCCTACCGGGTCAACTCCTTCCATTGGTGGGGGACTAGGTTCCCTTTTCTTCGAAGGGTCAATACTACTATTATTACTGCTACTTGTGCTAGCACTGCTACTGCTGCTACTGCTGCTACTACTGGTACTCGTACTGGGCCTTGGTGCTTCTGGGAGTTTAATCTTGGTCTTTTTCTTCTTGACTTGTGCAATTTCCTGTTTGTTGTTACTCGGTTGTTTGTTCACTTCCACTTTTATTGCGGGCTTTTTATCCAGTGTGGGAAATAAAGGTTTAGATGTTCCCAAAGACATGATTTACAGGTAAATACGCTGCACAGGGCAGCAGACCACAGCCAATCTCAATCGGCAAATACTTCACTCACGAACGACACATTCAATTGAATTAATTGCTACGGTTTACACCCACTTCATATGGCATCCTTTCGCAGTGGTCTCCTTGTCAATCTTCTCCCTCCTTTATTTGCAGAAGACTGATATTGGATAATGCTCAGTTAGCAAAGCGATGTGATGTGCACCAATTTGTGATTGAAATTGAAGCAATGTAATTGATGTCTTCTCAAATAACACAGAAGAACAGTGTTTGACAGTCTAATTTTATTCAATTCAGTCACAAAAACTTTCTACAACGGATTTTCAATTGTAAAACAATACACTCTCTTTCTTCTCTTATATCGTCGAGAGAATATTGTGTAGAAATGAATTGAATTGATTTGAAATTAGAGAGAAGAAGAAGAAGTGTAGAAGGTGTCAATCTTTTTTATTTTTGCACAATTATACAATTAAATGCTGCACACTGGTTTTCTGGTTTGACTTGACTTTCTTGCAAACAATCACTCGAATGAATTGGATTACTTGAAGGAAATTGGGGCTCTCAAAGCAGGATAGCAACTCAACTCAACGTAACCAGATTAGTTCTTTTTGACAAACCAAAGACGTTCGTTCAATTCCTTTCCTTTGGGGAGAGATGGGTGTCGATCTTCTTATTTCTTTGTTGGCTAAAGTAAAGTCTTGGTTGAATCAAAACTTGCTATCAACAACACTAATTGCCCCCAACTACAAACTTAACCAATCTCTGAGATGAGATTTTAGAGGGGAGACAGCAGCCCCAACCTTTAACAACACCAATTTAATTTGCATGTGGTTCATAAGGAGATACAACAACGCCAAAACTGGGAGATTTTATATGTGGTCTTCTTCACTGTTTGTTGTACATGCGGATACTATTATGGCGAGAAAGGGGAAGATGAGCAGAGAGCCAAATGAGATGAAATGAAATCGCGTTAACTAAACTGGCTTTTTGGCTTTGGTTTTTGGCGTTAGCTTGTGTGATGTGTGTGTTATTTGTTGCATGCATGACGTAGAATTTAATGAGATGAGATTTTGTTACGTCTGCAATACTTTGAAAAACTTTAAACAAGTGTGTAATAGACTGCAGGAGGTGAGGGAGAGAGAATATAATAGATGAATAGACAGATATTAGGCTATCGACGAATGAGGAACGACACGAAACTACGAACGAAAACGAGCTAGGAGTGACTGAGCAGTAAATTTATATTGTTGAGGTTAACTTTTTAAAGCAGTACGAATAGTTCTTCTACGACATGACGACGACGAGAATGGGAGGTGGTGGTGGTAATAATGAAAGGTAATTCTAGCAGCTAGGCTTAGGCTTTCGCCATAATAATAAGTGCTAGGCAACAAGAACAACAAACAAAAACCTACCACGCTATGTTGGTTGGGTTTTAACTGAACATCATTGAAGTCAAGACAATATTTTGGCCGTGGTCTGATGGTTAAAGAGCATTGCTGTATAACAGCTACGTTATATTATTGCGGTTAGATTTTGATTTGGAAGGATATTTCAATTCATTTTATGTGTTGCAATGGCATTGCTTTGATTTGAGTTGGGGGCCACTATCCAAGCCATCTTCCATATTATTTATTCTATTCTACATTTAAGCAATTAATAATCGCGTCTGCTGGTAACATATTATAAAAAACATCCACAACAGGCCTTCAGCAAAGGTCTGCGTCTCCTCATTTTTATCATATCATAGGCTTTATATGAAACCAACAACCTGTGGAATCAGATATCTTGCAGCACATCTAAAAGCGTCACGCTACGTCAAATCTCACTGTTCCTTTCTATTCTGCGTGTAAAACTGCAGTCTTTCTTTATACATTTGCAAATATAGATAGTGTTTGCATTTGCAGTGATGATCCCCTCATTCATCTTTTATACCTGTCCGTCCATTATAGCGCATTATTAGTTACTTATTAGTTAGTTCTCTCCTCAGTTACCTTAACCTTTACTAGGAATAAAATGATTGGTTGGCTGGTGTTCAACAATGCCAAATTCTTCAACTCGATTGCACCATCATTGTCAATTGTCATCATGGCCATTATCCCCTCCCAATTCAACTCAATGACTGGTTCATTTTATGCACAAAGCGTAAAGGATAGACAAAACTTGCATCCACCATCACGGCTTTTTTTATTCTTTGCAAAGTTTGAATGCCAAATCAAATCATTATTACATCTCTATGAAGAAATCTATCTGCAAGAAGCCGTAGATGGAAATGCTGACTATATCTATATCAATTGCCTTCGGGGAGGGTATTAAAAGTAGGGATTATTTGTTAAAGAGAAGGAAGCAAATGAATAAAACATTTTATTTTTTATAGTCAAAGCAGCAAGCAATTGGTTGGCAACAAGAAGCGAAGCAGGGAATTTTGTTCTGCTGAATGCAAAAGCGAAGCGATGTCTTATGAATTGTTCTTGTAAAGGTGAAGTGGTTTGTTTGCTTGGTAGAAAAAATCAAGGACAAAAGTTAAGAATACTTTGGTTCGAACGAGGCTAACTTTTCCATTGATTCCATGTAATGAAAATGTGGCGCACTTGGAAAAATACAGCGGTGTGTTTATTTACGCCATAGCTCTTAAGAACGTCGTCTTGCTTTGAAGTACTATGTGGCTACCAATTACGCCCGCCTGCCTCCTGAATAATTAGATGTAATATTTGGCTTGCTTTACCTTTACCTTCTTGACATGACATGGCAACACGCTGCTCTGTTTTCCTCATTTACTTTTATTATTGAGAAAAGATAATCCTGCTGTGTGAATTCTGGTTTTTCTGGCCACTGCACTACGTTATATATTACCCTCTGCTCTTCTCGGAAGCCAGAAACCAGTCATGCATTTCTCTCAGAAGTGGATGAATTGAACAATGCAAATGCAAGTTCTGGAAATGTGTCTTTAGAAAGTAACCACAATAAGGCATGTCACACTTCCAGGTATCAAACGCACAAAAGTGGCACAACGCCGTGTAACATAATAGCATCACAGTTTTAAGAGGTCAACGTCCCCAAAAGTGGATTATCCTCAAGTCGCATATGGAAAAAGAATATCGATTATCGTTATGCGTTTTTGCACACAAGTTGTATTTTGCTTATCTTTCTTTGAATCTTGAAGACGCTAGTCTCAATGTCCCCATATCGACTAACCCAAAATGTTCCGGGCAACACTTCATTCGCAGAGTAAAATGGAAATATGTCGTGCAAATGGGTGGGTACGCAAAGAGGTAAACGACTGCCCAAAACTGTTTTATTGTAAACTGAAATTAATACCTTACCTTTGTCAAAGTCCTATTCTAATACCTCCCAGAAAAGTTGGGTTGTACTGCTTTTTGTTCTACGCTTTCCTATATACTTTGACTTTGGTTTCGGTTTCACAAATATCGGATCGGATTTTGGATTAGTATAGAAGTACCTACATTTAAGGTACAACCACAATCACAACTCGCTGCCTCACCCTCATGCATTCCATTCCAACAGTCACCCGTACGGTTTATGGTTTATGAATACCGATGCTTTTTTGAGCATAGGGCAGAGGGGGAGAACAGTGTAAAGTCTCTGAGTAAAAGGGTTAACCCTTTAAATGTACCAACAAACACCAACTGGAAACTCTTCCTTGAACATTGACTGGATGGATTATTCACCACATGTAGTCATGATTTTACTATTTTTAGATTCGATTTTCTCATATCTGAGAGCGTACAAAGTACAAACACATTAAGTACTGTGTTCACTCAAAGCATAGCTCCGTAAACAATTCGTTTACTTATTAAAGGGTCTATCCGAAAATTTGTACCTATCAGTATAATCTCTCATTAATAAGAAAGGCAAAAATTGCAATGGAGGCTACATCATCATCACCACCACCAAAGAAACAACGTCGAAGAAGGAATTCATTGTCAGAAATGAATTGTCTACGAAGGGAAGGAGTCAAAATAGACTTCAACCTGGTCGTCCGAAGAAACGGAGAAAGGAAGAAAATTGGGATCCATGCCATTGTTCTTGGGGCAAAGTCAGAGGTTTTCAACACCATCTTCCTCGAAGGGAAAGGTACAACTACGTTGGAGTTACCTGACTTTATCAACTTGGAGACTGCAGACACATTCGTTGAGGTAAACTAGTAAAATTTAATTACCCCACATTTGCCATTGCAAATATTTTAATCCTTTACAGTTGCTTTATGAAAATGAAGACGTGGAGCCCAAGTCAATCGATTGGAAAGTTTTACTTGACATTCTTCAACTCGGAAGGAAGTATTCAATCCACGCGTTGGAGGAAGACTGTGAGGCTGCCCTTATTGCCAAAATGGACAAAGCCAATGTGGGAAAGATCTTTGAGATTGTGGGGTCTTGGAACGGAAATTCTTCAAAGTTGAAGTCTGCCGCAAGCACATTTATCTTAAGGTATGAATGGAAATTTGAACATTGGGCATTTTGTAACTTCATGCGTCATTATTTCTTACAGTCGTCTTGCAGAGTTTGTTGGTCCCCAAAGTGAAGAACGAATAACCATAGAGTCAAACGAGTGGCCAGTGATTGTATGGAAAATGGTTTTGGCTCATGAAGAAATTCAGACGAAAACAATTTCTGAGTGGGATTTATTCAATGCACTGATGAGGTTAGTACAAAAGTACCAATGGTATGCAACCATATTTTGAATTCCATATGACGCAGATGGAGGGACTTTGACAAGACGAGAGAACCTCACTTCACAGAACTACTTTTACAAATACGGTTTCCCTTGATGTCCCCTGAAACGATCATTATGAAGGTTGAGCCAACTGGGTCGCTTACGGACTCTGAAATTGTGGATATTTTGTCACAAATGTCGAATGGGTACGTTTCATAACGAAAAACGCTGAATTTAACAATTTAAAATGTATGAATATTTTTTATTTTACAGTCATCGCATCTCTTCATTTTCAACTGAATCCAGAAACAAAAGAGTCGCACGTAATGGAGATGAGTTGAGGACCATTCTATCCTCCGACACTCCCCCTGGTGAAATCATCCAACTGCTCCCTACGAAATATGTAGGACCATTCACCGTGTCCAACCACAATGACAAAATTACCTTGAAGGGATGTGGTCCACAGACCGTCCTTGTCTCCCCCACTCCCAGTTCGCCCTCAAAACACATGCCTCCAATTTTGCTGTTGGACTCTGAAGAAAGCACTCTCTCCGACCTGTCCTTTTCCGTGCCCACAGGTCAACGGCTATCCCGAGATTGGCACGCACTCGTTCTCACAGGAGCAGTTAACAAAATCCACAACATTTCCTTTGAAAATTGTTCTCTGAAAGTTTCCTCTGTTCGCGATAGCATCTCGAACATCAACATCAATGGGGGCTATGGGATTATGCTAGATCAAGAGGCGAGACATGTGGAAATTTCCAATGTCAAAATGAAAAATGTCAGGCGTGGGATCTCATGCGATGGGTCATTCAACAAAGTGAGACAGGCTAAAATAATGAATGGTGGGAGGCCCATCTGCATTGGTGGGGAGAGAAATGAAGTGTCCGACATTTCTTGTACCTACGATGACAAGATTGACTTCAATACAAAGAAAATATTCTTTGGCATGGTTAATTTCAGGAGTAAAATGGGAAAAGTGAAAAACCTTCGTTACACAATTCCTGAAACCTCTGATGACAACATTAAAAAGTATGGATTATATTTTACAGAAGAATCGGAAGGAAATGTGGTTGAAAACTGTGGCATTGGGCCCGTTTTTCTGTGTGGGAGTTCTAACAAGCTTATAAACGTCAATTGTGGAAAGTTCCTAGAAGTTGACTCCCAAAAGGGTTGTCACAGCTTAAAGAATTGTGTAGGAAATCAATTAATCAAACACGGAGATGGAAGTAACGTTAAGACTGAGTTGGACATGGAGGATTGCAACTTTTTCATGCATGTTAAAATCTAAAGTTTATGAGATTGCTTTGATACATAATTTAATTGGGTTTGGTCTCTTCCGACTTTGAAAAGACATAAGTAAAGTACGGTTTATGATATGTAAGTGCCTGATACAAATAATTGTACAAATCACACCAACTAAGTCAAAGTCAACTGGGTTATAGAAATTATGCGTACAAACTTTTGTTCTTTGTAATTTTGATAAAGTTTTAATAAAG
>JAQIWU010003208.1:0-10046 GCA_034696445.1 Isotomiella minor
CACATCTTAATAGGCTTTTTTGCAATAATTACTCAAGCTTGTTTGATTTTACAACAATAAAAGGGAATTTTCAATACCAATTTAGTTTCACCTGTTAATATAGCGTTTGATTTTACAACAATAAAAGGGAATTTTCAATACCAATTTAGTTTCACCCGTTAATATAGCGTTTGATTGTACAACAATAAAAGGGAATTTTCAATACCAATTTTTAAATACGCGCATAACACCTCTTTGCTAGTTTTGTTGAAAGAAAGCCTTGCCAGTGCTTCAACAAATGGAGAAATGTAAGCTCCATGTTGGTTGCAATTTGGGGCCGGTAAAATTCTACACTTCATGTATGGTATTCATCATAACGTGAACATAGGACATTAAACAATCACGACGTGGACAGATAACCATTGTTAGAAAATAACCTGCGACGGCAAATGCTTTTTCCTAGCTCGGATTTAACATTTAATTCTTCGATGCGATGGATTGTTGAATATTCACAATCTCCAATGACCGATCTCAGGCGGTGCAGTCCTGGATTCAAGCCTTCAGCAACTTTATAATCAAAGTCACTGTGGGTTTCAGTCCTGTATTCTACGAAACTATGTTGTTGCTCCGAAATTCAAATTCATGAAATCGATTAAGGATGTCTTCGTCTTCTAAGACTTGCAGTGTAGGTCGCTATATTCCAAGGTTCTTGTGAATCTGGTATAAGGTACTTCCCGACGCAAGTTTGGAAGTTTGAAACCGTCCAGAGAAAGATGGACTATTAGAGGTGATTGTCAACTCGCCTGATTTCAAAAGACCATTCTAAAATATGCGAATCTTTTGTTAATTGCATTCTGACCCGCTTGAATTTATTTTTTTGCTTGCTCGCTACCTAAAAATTGATAATTCTTATTCATTTTAATGTTACTTTTATGTTTAAGAATAATTGTTTTGGTATGTATTTATTGATTGATGTCAATAGTTAAACTTGAGCGTCATCAGTGATCTAATTGTGATATTAATTAAAGCAGAAAAATAAATTGATTCATATTTTATTGCAATTAAAAAAATGATATCATGCATTATTGTCATCTTGAAACCGATACTGTCATAATTGGCATGGACTTTGCTTCGCCTTGACAACACAAGCATCATTGACACATTTTACTCATGATAAAAGGTTTCGAAAGTAGGTATTACATTTACGCGCATAGGACTTCAACAACACACACACAGAAGCATCTCATAGAGTCTAATTCCGATTACGACATTGTTGCAATTTTACTTATACGAGTAGGTTAAGTGTATTTTATGGTTATTGTTATTAGTTCCTGCTTGTTGCCATATTCATGCATTGTTGACGCAGTTTTGTTACTCCAATTCTCTATCCCTATAGTCGTTGTCTTTTGAATTCAAGAAGAAGAAATCGAAATCGCATTCATTTCATGTAGTCAAGCCAGTCAAGGCATCTCATCTTTAATCTCATAATACATGATAGTTGCGCGTATTAAAATTCATGTACATAGATACTTTGTGTATATATATGACACACTGACATAATATAATCTCTGAAGTGCCGAGAGCACCACGGCGGCTGCTGCTGCGTATTCATCTCCTCATCCTAATTGTTGTAGATTTGAAATTGCAATTATCATTCGTGCTACTGCTACTTTGTGACTAAAAGGGAAGGAACACTTGGTAGATGTGATGTGAACAATCGATCAGTCAGTCATAAGAAGAAGAAGAATCAGGAGCATAATAAATTGTTATTATAATGAGTACCCATTATTATGCATTGTTGCATTACATCCCTCATCCTTTAATTAATTATCATCGTACAAAGGGAAAAAAGTAGCAGCTTGGACGGAGAGGAAAATAGAAATCTGCACATATATCATGCCATTGTCTCACTCTGCCCCAAACCTTTCATTGGTAAACGAAAAGCTTGAGTATCGCCATGCCCCGTGGAACAAAAAACATAGCATATCACTGGTTCCCATCAATCTCCGACCATTGAAATGACATGACATAACATCACGGCAGACTTAACCAGATGAAGCTTCCTTTATGGCAAGTCAAGTCACAGGATTAGAGGTACTACTGCGCCAACAATAACTTTGGTAATTCGAATGCTAAGGGCTATGGGGCGCACACCACATTAGGGACCCCTTCTACTGCGACTGCGACGCAATGCTGATAAGGTATAGGTAAGCACATTTGAAGTCTCTATAGGAAAGATGTATTCTGACGATTCGTCGTCGCAAAAGGCTCAGACAGACGCATTTAAAGATTGATTTCATTTTCATTCAGTGCCTGCCTACCTTCACGCACAAAAAGTAAAGTAGTTTGACTACTGCAACTGCACCAGTCGTAAATGGCAAAGGGATAAGAACTACTTTTTTTGCAATTCAAAAGTTAAATAATAATTTGTCAATTTTGTAGTTCAGTTTACGACGACGTCTAGAGCAGTCAGTCGAGTGTGCTTTTGTGTAATTAATTAACGGATTCAGGTGCAGTCATTTCATTTCAAATTTGCATGTGACAACAATCACAACTTAGTTGATTACTGCCTCCTCCTGCCCTATATCAATAACGATCGTGAAGGGAATAATTATTAAAACAAATAATAACAAGCGTTCTCCAAGTGTTGTGCTGCTACAAACTTGCTAAATCATAGAGAATAGTTGTCCAATTGTTCATAAGCTTGGACGCCGAGAAGGATCTTTGAAAGCTGAAGCTTTGAAGAGTTGTCCAGTCATTTCTTTTGTGCAAAAATAAAGTGTTATTTTAATGATTACTTTGTAGACGGAAGGGAAAACTCCCCCAAAAGGTTAGTCATGTCACATTTCTTATCTTTTTTTCTAACAAGAGGATTGTTGTAATTTCACACCAGGAAGTGTAGGTGTAGCAGGGATTATGATTATTGCCATGATTATAAATGATGATGATGGTATCGTGCGTTCTGCTAACACAACAATTTTTACATTTTAAACACACACACACACGTCTGCGTTAGAACCTGTCACATTGCGTAATAAAAAATTAGTTTCGATTCGAGATTTTAAAAGTTTTCTAACTAAGCATGCCTAAAAGCAGAGGGTGATGTAGTTTCCGCTGCTGCTGCAGAGATACATATATTTCATTCAGGTCAACTCAGTTGGTGTCAAAATATCGCATCACATCATACTGTGCCTACTTGGCATAAATGGTCCCTGATGGGTTCAAATCCATCCATTCATTTTTTTACACCCACCACCAAGTCATGCATTTTTACCTCGATGTCTCAGCGTGCCCCAAAAAATGGAGGTATTTCGGAGATTCGTGTCAAATAGAAGTAGACAAGATCTCATAAACGTTAGTCATACTTATGTAGGTCAATCCTTGCGTAATAATTATTGGTCACTGCTGCTGTTGGTGGTAGAGATAATTTCATTCCATGCGTGTTTTGATTAGTGCCATTTATTCCTTTTTTCGGCAATTAACAAAAGTAGGTGCATTATATTATTTGATAGTGGTATAATTGCTATAATTATCAGTCGTCCCTTCCACTACTGCAGTCTTGAAAAAAATGAATAGCATTCAAGTGTGAAGGTCCTTCTTTTAGAAGAATTCTAGATTCAGTTGACTAATACAAGTCGTACAATTTTGTCTCCTGAGGTTAGAAGGTCAGAGAGGAATGACACAAAAAGACTCATGTCGAGAAACTTCATCCATGAAATCAAATCTGCATAGTTGCTCTATTTCATTGCTGCATGATTGATGATTAATAATACAGTGGAATTGGACTTTGGTTATGTCACACCTTTGGTAGAAGTCACCAACCAGTGATTTAATTTATGCAAATAGAATCGAAAGAAATTAATACGCAAGGTATAATTTTGTTGGTAATGAAATAATCGAAATTCAAATTACGACACAAAACATGGTACCCAACAAACCCAACCTTAGGGGATAGGAATATCAATCAGTGGGCTAATGTACGTCTGCGGACTTTTAATTAGGTTGTGGAGTTGTGTCATCATGGCAGCAGGGACAGAGTACAAGAGTAGAACATTATCATTATCTAAAAGTTACTCTTAAGTGTTTGTGCTGATGATTCATCTCAAAAAATTCAATTTCACCTGAATATTATGCAACTTCTAAATTGTTGGCGAGCCTAGCTGAGTGAGGGATGTCTGAAAGAAAGATTGCTGAGAGCGACAGAGCGAAGGTCGTGTTTGCTTTTAAGAAAAGCTTTCTCTAAGATAACAAACGAAATTTATAAAAAGTTTATTGATTTGATTAGTCCAATTGTCTTACTTATTTGGGAAACAAAAGAGGGTTTAACGAAGGTCATAATTCTAAATCTACAAATCCAATACCAAATCCCTTCGATTGCATTCAAGTCCTTAATTGATTTGATTTATCCCTTCGTTGAGGCATTGTTGTACAATTTTAGATATTGGCATCCAGGGGATTTATGTATATTCAGGGAGGGTCGAGGTCAGTCAAGTGATTGATGTGATTTAATTGTTGAAACGTGATTTAAAAGGATTTGCATATTGTTCCCGTGTCATATCATGTGCCATGTGCATGCATGTGATGGCTTTTTATTAAACCAGTTTGGCATGAAGGTATGGAATCATGGAGAATGTTCATCTTCCCATGATAATAGCTTGTTGAAAGAAATTGTGTGAGATTCTAAAAAAGAGGAGATTCTTTTAGACGGACGTGACATGGCATGACACATAAAGTACCTAAAATTAATTTGGTGCTGACTGCAGACCAAAAGAAGAAGAAAGAACCACGCCCTTCCTTAAAACACATCATCATCTCATACCACCTCGATGATTGTTGCAATAAAGTGTAAGAAATGCGATCTTCTTTTTTCTTTAATCACGACTAAGAAGGCACTGGGTCAGTTTAATACCTCCTCCGTCCATCCATGCATCCATGAATTCATGATATGACATAAGAAATCGCCGTAGGGAAGAAGCCACGCCGTCGTCCAATTAGTTAAAGAGATCGCATCAAATTGTTCTAGATTCATTTACGACTCACATCCACTCGTGGAATGAGGTAGAAAAAGAAATAGAATTAGATCCTGTCCTGCTAATTAAAGTGACATTCTTATCTTTTATATCCTCGTGTCATATTGCAGTTGTCTGTAGGAAAAGGACTTCACTGCACCTTAAATAATTACAATGGACTTCCTTGTCCCCCTTCTTCTTCTTGTTCTTCACACTTGCCATGGTCAGAATAGTCAGCAGACCTTCTACTTCCCCGACCCTGCCAGAGGAGGGAGTGGGAATGGAGCAGGGGAGGTGCTAGGGAATTTCTTCAATGGAAATTCTCCGTCTTCAGTTGCCCCGTATTTGGACCATCAACAAAGAGGGTCTTCCATTGCCCCTTCAGCCCCACCCACGACCCAACAGAGCTACCAACCTGTGTCCAATTATCAACCATTTTCAAGGTTGTTTTCTGAACTCAGAAAAATTCAGTAGGGCTTTAATTTTTAAAAAATTCGTATACAGCAATTCGCCATTCGCGAGGTTCAGTCCTTTTACCAACGGCGCCTCTACTTCTTCTGGGACCCAGGAGAGGCCAAGGACGACTCACTTTTTTGGAAACAACTACGACTTTTTCCGTCAATTTCATCTAGACCCTGCCATTCATGGACCGACCTATCAACACGTCTCCCCCTTCCAGTCCTTCTCTTCAAATGGTGAGACATTTTTATCTATTAACAGTTTGGTTTTAGTGGGTGAATGCTGTAGTGGTAGGAAATAGTGCCCCACAACAACAACAGCAACAACAACCCTCTTACGTCTCAGCGTCCCCCACCTACCCTTCATACCCCAGCAGTACTTCATCTGCTGCCTCTTTCCCACCCGCCTCACCTTCCCCCAATTCCATCTTTCACACCAACTATGACAACGCAGCCAACGCGATAGGAGCCTCACATGGACTGAGAGTGATTACCACAGAGACCCTCAAGTCCCCTCCTGTCATCCTTGCGGGGGTGTCACGGGCCTCCACGGCCAGACCCACTCCAACCCCTTCACAGGTACATACACGAACGACATGACATTGTCATGCCAAATGTAGTATTTATTCTTCTTTCAAATTCTTGTAGCTCCCTACAAAAACAGTGTCCGTGACCCCTGCCGAAGTTGAAGAAGAGGAACAGCGGGGTCCAGTTGTAATACAGAAACATGACACTGGGAGAACAGTCGCTGCATTGGTGACCACTCCAACTCCAGTGGTATTGTCAACTCCCAGTAGTGCCGTTTTCCTAAATCAGTTGGAAGAACTTGAAGACCCCAGCACCCCAAGACCACCACCTCCCCCAGTACTAATAAGCTCCACTACTACTACAACCCCTTCCCCCGTTACTGGAAACTCCCTTGTGGGACGCGCCGTTTCCTCCAGACCCCTTTACAACCTCACCCCAGGCCAACTTTACCACGGCAACAATAACAACCAAGGCTTTTACAATCCCTACTACGTCCAAACTGTTCAACAACGTCAGCCAATATCTGCAAGCGTGTCCACAGGGGGTGGTGGCCTTGACGCGGCATTGGAAGAGATTGAGCCTCAAGTCGTGGAGCTCAATGCACCCCTTAAAAATATTATGCCACTCTTCTCACATATCGAAGGTATTCAAATTCATCAAAAACGCTGGCTGCTGCATGACGCCAATGACCCCTACTACCACACTAAATGAGGATTGGATAATTTTATTTATTTATGCATGCATGTTTGATATTTATTGACTAATTCGTTACTTATTTAATGGCTAAAACGACTATGCCTGTTTGTAGAAATGGATTGATAATTTTTTTTTATTTTGGCACAGAAATCGAGCCATTCAGACAACAACAAACGCCGTTCAACAATGGAGGCTTTGTCAGGACGAGTCAGTATCGTTCTCCATCTCCTCCTCCTCTGCCATCCTCCCCTTCACCATCCCCCGTAGTTGTCGTGGTAACGGAAGGTCCAAAGGCTTCACCTTCCCCCTCCCTACCTTCATTTGTGGAGGAAGAGGTCACTTCAGACATTTCCCCCACCAGCAGACAAGTGGAGAACATCGAGGTGATCAGGGTGGGACCGAAGGGACGCTTGTTGAAGAAGAGGAGGAGGAAGAGTCGTACCCAACAAGTGAATACTGTAAGCTTAGTAAAGCTTTCTTTTATTAAGGGTCAACTAATGACATTTCATTCACTCTTAGGGTCGCCAGCCCATCGTCTCCGAGTCCAGACCCACGACCTACCATCCCCCAACTGTGGTTTCACAAGACGTGGAGGAAGAAGAAGAAGTGATTCCAACTCAACGAGTGTCTTCTCGCTTCAGGTTCTCTACGACGACCACAACGCCTTCCCCCCAGACGGCAGCCTCTTCTGCAGATCAGAACCAACTCATTGCATCCAGACTCAAGTCTTTGGAGAGGCAAATTAGGTTTAAGAACAGAAGCAAGAGCACTTAAAAAATTAAATTGTAGTACAAAAAATTTGAAATATGTTATGAGATTTTGATGTATACTCGTATTCTTATCTTAAGTGTTTATATAAGGTTTTCATGGTTGAGTGTGTGCAAGTGTAATTCATGAATTGGTTGATTAAAGTTTCTGAAAAAATTAAACCAAGTTTTTTGGGGGAAAATGAGACTAGCTTATAATTTAAGTGTGTTGAGGATTTATGGTCTTTACTTATGGTCACATGAAAATTCTCTACTTAGATTTTTTTACCATCATCAATAGTTTTATCCCATGCATTTGTCAAAGCTGCGGAAACCGAGTTCCCAAACTCTGCACTGATTTTGAAGGCAATGTTATTCAGGAAGCGTGTTTGAATTGCAACGTCTGCATTGACCAATTGAGCTGCTATGTTGGCTGCCACTCTTTTTCGCTGAGCTTCGTCCATATCTTTCTCCAAGTACAGGGCGGCCTGGCTAAAGTTGTCATCCTCCCCTGTGTCCAAACGATCCACATCCCCAGCCACAGTGAATTTTGTTTGCTTACTCCCCTCCGGTCCTGCAACCAGGCCTCCATAGCTGTTGGGGAAGTAGTTGGGGGAGCCTGCTCCATTGCTCCCGAAGCAGGCGGGACCATCCCTGAAGTAATTCTCGACCCGGGACGCTGCACTGTTGACGGGGAGTTGGGCAAAATTGGGGCCAAGGCGGTATCTTTGGGCGTCGTGGTAGGAAAAGAGTCGAGCGTGGAGCATTCTATCCGGAGAGGGTTCCACACCAGGGATCATGTTGGCTGGGGAAAAAGCCGCCATTTCCACCTGAGTAAAATAGTCCGTTGGGTTGGTGTCCAACGTCATTCGTCCCACTTTCCTTAGGGGATAGTCTTCCCGGCGCCAGTGTTTTGTGATGTCGAATGGATTTTGGGGGTGCTTCTCCGCTTGTTCGAACGTCATGAGTTGAACGGACAGGTCCCACGAGGGGGGATTCCCTTCTGCAATCGCGTCGTACAAGTCCTTTATGGAGAAGTCCGAATTCGTCCCAGCCATTGCGACTGACTCCTCCGTGGTGAAGTATTGGTAGGGTTGGTTGGACTTCCAGTGGTATTTGATGTAGATTGGTTGACCTTTGGCATTTACCCATTTGAAGGTGTGTACCCCTAGTCAAATTTATTATTTTCATATACGCTTTGTCAATGAGTGGACAACAGACCTGCTCCATTCATGACACGAACGCCCCTTGGAGTTCCCTCGTCTGAAAAGAGGTGGAGGGTATGAAGGGCGGTCTCGGGTCTCAGGGATGTGAAGTCCCACCACATGTTTGGGTCTCTAAGGCCTAAAATACATATACGTGTGGGTGGGTCATATATACATACTTTTTGGTACATTCAACCAGCATACCTGTAGCAGGGTTCCTCTTTCGTGACCTGATATCAAGCACATTATGTAATGCTAAATACGTATGTGGGGTAGAGTGAGACTTGCCTATTTATATCAGAGAAAAGCATAGGGTCTCTTATAGGAAAGACCTCAATGTTGTTTCCAACCAGATCATAGATGCCATCCTCGGAATAAAACTTTGTAGCGAATCCTATAGAAATCAATCCAATGGTTCTGCTAATTGAAGTTGAATGTATGATGATACCTTTGGGGTCGACCCACGTATCCCCACTTCCCCTCTCTCCGCCAACAGTGGAAAATCTGGCAACCACCTTCGTCTTCTTCCCAATCCCATTGAAAACCTTCGCCCTCGTCCACTGGGATACGTCGTCCGTCACTTCGAAGAAGCCAAAAGCCCCTGCCCCCTTTGCATGGACTGGGCGCTCGGGGATCCTTTCTCGATTGAAGTGTGCCAACTTTTCCAATAGGAAAAAGTCTTGAAGGAGGACATGACCACGGTCCCCAATGGCTTGGGATGCGGACAGACTTGGCATTGAGATGCCCTCTTGGTTCGTAGCGGATCCGGGACCCGAGGCACTGTGTGCCGTTGCCCAATGCCTTAGCTGAGAATGTGCAGGAGACTCTACATCATCAAAGTGTGATAAGTGACATCATTGGAGATACCTAAAATAAAGATTACCCATGGGGTAGCACCGATCCTCTCGGTCATCCCTTCCGCATTTTGCCCCAACTCCGTAGGCATGAATGGGTGATGGTAGTAACAGCAAAAGTGTCCTCCCCACAAAGAAAAAAAATATGTGAGAGTTCATCTCTCAAAAATGTATGTAGGATCCTCCTATCTCAATTGATCCAAGAGTGCAGAGGTTTTCATTCACCAAATATAAATATTGCAGAAAGCCCTGTTCCAATTTTAGTTTTTTACTTCAATGCCAAACAACAATTCTGCAAAATCTGGCACGTGGAAGGTAGGAAAGGTCACGCTGTAAGTTTGTATACAAAAAATGGATTACATTGTCGTTATCAAAGGCATGGAACAGTATCTGTGAGGCAATTTTGGAGTGTGGAATGAATACATACATTAAATCCATTACATTGTCCTTACACCCATTATAAAACCACAAAATACAGTAAATTAAATGGGACCAAGAGCGAAAGCATTTTTCACTTTGTGACACTTCTAATTGTATTTTACTATTGTACGACCCAAACAAACAAAAGAAT
>JAQIWU010003209.1:0-10045 GCA_034696445.1 Isotomiella minor
ACTCAAAAGTTAGACCATAAGACCAAATGTGACAGATGCAGTCTTGAGTTGTTGTAGTAGATTCCAGAGAGGGGAGCATTTTAGGACCGGAAGTGTAGAGGAGTTAAGATCATATAGAGTTTTATTCTCACACCATCCCTCAATCTCAATTCTTTTGTAATAATAATTTAGATTGACATCAAAGAATAATTTTCACACATCATCAATTACAACAATACGGAATTACGGACTTCAGACAGATTTCCTTTTAAGAAACTGAAGCCTTACATACTTCTACTTTCTTTTAACCAAAAAACTTTCTTAAACTCAAACTAGAAACATGAGAAACAAAATTCTATTCCAACATTTAACTCAACTTGAACAAACAAAAACAACAAAAACAGAAAAATTGTAATTGCCTCCTGATTTTGAAACTTTAACTTTACTATTTTTAGTTGGACACACATGACAAACTTTCTAGGATTGCATTTATTTCTAAGAACAAGATTCATTTTAAGACCAAAAACAATATTACTGTTCTGCTTCCTGAACACTTTAAATTGAACTCAATTCCTTTCTTAACTCTTGAAAACATAAGATTTAAAGTAACAAAAACAAGTTTGAAAACATTAAAGTCATCATGTCAAAGAAAAATTACATCTCAATTCCGCCGTCTGGACGGGCTGTAGTTACGGAAATGCTTATGTTTCTCCCCTTAATGTAATAATAAATGAATGCACACACAAGTACAACAATAATCATCAAAAATAAGACGGAAGTCCAAGTCATCGGGTGTGAAAAAGTTCCCTCCTTCTCAGTTTCAGCTGCAGCCATACCACGCTCCAAAGTCTCCAATGTGTCCTGCAAGACAGAGGTAATATTAAGACCATGAAAAAGATGCCAGTTTGCATGCAGAGTGAAAGAATGGTCAAGCTGTTCAGCAAGCGTGGTGTTGATGTTTATTCCCCTGTAGAAATAGTCAATAACGCTGAAAGATTCACTCGAGGGAAGGATAAACACAAAGTCAGGACACGTCTGAGTATGGCCGTTCATCGTTATGTTACTGCCAGGACAGTAAATGTGGTTGTAGCCTGTTGCTGGCTTAAGTTGAATGAAATTTTTCATTGCTTCATCAGTTATTTCTTCACACGATTCTTGATAAAAATACTGGCTTTTTGCAGTTGATACGGATGATTTCATACACCCATGAGAAGGAGACAAGATGATCTCCCTATCAATGCTTGGTTTGGTGTGAAGAATGTAGGCGCACTTTCCATCAGAAGAAAGTATGAGATGTTGTGGACCCTTGTAGATGAATTTGCAGACTTTCTCATTCTTTCTCTGCATCATTGTGAAAGGGTCTGCTTCCAAAACACGAAGAGACGTGTTTACAAGCGGGACAGAAAAATCCAAAGTAAGACTCTCCTTGTTGGGGGAAAGGTGACACCGTTCCGGCTTGGCAAGAGAAAGTGGGCACTCTGTAGTGCACGGGAGAGTAAAGTTCAACAGATCAAGCAAAGGTGGATGTATTTTGTTTTCTTGTGCATTTTGAAGTCGAGTTGTAAGATATGAGATGACGAAGCTTGAAGTAACGTGTTTTTCTATGAGTTCATTGTAGCCTTTCACTCGATCCTCTTCGTTCTTTTCCACCATTTCAATTGTGATGATGAGTTTCTTTACGGCAACTTCCAACGCCGTATTCTCATGCAGGAGCTTATCAATTTGTTTGGTGTGTTGCGCATTGATTTCTTCCAGTGCTCCAATGTAGTGGGAATTAACTGTGGACAGGATAACACCAGCCGCTCCAATTCCTGCGCTGATTACTCCACTTACGACAATGGCCACAATGACAAACAGTGGGACTACTCTTTTAAGTCTAAAGCCAATATCAGTAGGTTCATTGGTTTGAATTCTGATTGGCTCGACTTCATTTGTTTGACACAGACTCTCAATTTCACTTAGAAAGTACTCATCATAGATTTGGTTGCATTTATCTTTTGCCGGTTCGATCATCTGTGTATGGACTGTCTCGTTACTCAGTACATCGCATGGATTAAGTAGTTTTACTTGCAAATAAACATACTCTCGTCTAACAATGATTGGTGCATTAATTTGTCTCCATAAAATTTGCTGAGAATTTTGATTCACAAAACTTGAACAAAAGTCAAACAGCATCATCATCATCATGAGACTCAGCAGATGAGGGGAAAATGGGACACCAGACTTCTTCCTTCCAGTGCCAGAAGGCTTCATCTTCTCTTCTGTTTTCTCTTCTCCTTTTTTCTTCCTCTTCTCTTCTGTTTTCTCTTCTCCCCTTGATGATGGTGCTGACTGATTTGTGGCATTTTCCATTCCCATCATTTTAAGAAAGTTTTCATGTTTCGTTTTGAGAAGGGGTTTTGTGAACCCATCGGCTATTTGGTTATTGGTGGGTATGTAAGAGAGAAGGATTTCTTTCTTTTCTACAAGTTCTCGGGCAAAGTGAAATCTGACTTCTATGTGTTTTGTCCGGTTATGAAATTCCGGATTTTTCGCCAGCTTTATTGCACTTTGGTTATCAACGAACATTGGAGTTGGTGCAGTTTGTGGAAATCCTAACTCATGCAAAAATGCACGCAACCAGACAGCTTCCTTTGCAGCAGTACACAATGCAATGTACTCTGCCTCAGTTGATGAAAGGGCTGTGACACTTTGCTTTTGGCTACACCAGCTCACAAGGGAGTCGTTGATGAAGAATGAGAATCCAGATGTGGATTTACGGTCAACTTTGTCTCCTCCATAATCTGAATCTGTTTAGCCGCTTAATGTAATTTGATCGCAGGGCTTGTAGTTTAATCCAAGGTTTTTGGTGGCCTGCAAATAACGCAATACGTGTTTTGCAGCCTTCCAATGCATTTCTTGATAACAGCAATTAAACTGTGAGAGCTTGGAGGTGGCATATGCAATGTCAGGTCTGGTGCTTCTGCTCAAGAATAACAAGCTTCCAATTAGCTCTTGATAGGGCAATTTGGGATCAAATTCTTCTGTCTTGACCAACTCCAAATTAGGTTGCAATGGGACAGAGGCTGGTTTGCAGTCTGCCATTCCAAATCTAGCAAGAATGGATGTGATGTAGCACGACTGAATAAGTGCTATGCCTGTGACTTCCCATCCAATTTCAAATCCAACAAACGATGAGGGTGAGGAAATTGTGATTGAAAATTCTTTTTCAATGTAGTCGAGCACGCAGTCAATGCTTCCCATTTTTTTCGAAATTAAGAGTCCATCATCAACAAAGATTATGAGGAAGACAATTGAACCCGACTTCCTTCCAATAAAGACGCATGGGTCGCATTTAGATTGGACAAAATTGAAGGCAGACAGGAATTTTGTAAATTTTCTGTTCCAATTACGGGGTGCTTGCTTCAACCCGTATAAACTCTTGAGGAGTAGGCAAACCCAGGTGTCATCACCGTTATCAAAGCCAATTGGTTGGGACATGAATATTTCTGCTTCAAGTTCTCCGTAAAGAAAAGCAGTTTTTACGTCGAACTGTTTCATCTGGAGTTGCTGAGCAGCAGCTATTGCAAGCAGGACGCGAATTGATTCATAAAGGCAGACGGAGGAGAAAGTCTCTTCATAGTCAATTCCGTGACGCTGTTTAAATCCTTTTATTACCAGCCTTGATTTGTATCGTTGAATGGACCCATCAGAATTACGCTTCAACTTAAATACCCATTTTGGTTCCAGGACTTTTGCACCTGGGGGTTTTTTCACCAAAGCCCAAGTCTCATTTTCATCATGGCTTTTCATTTCCTCTTCCATAGATCCAATCCATTTCTCTGATTGATCAGAATTAATTGCTTCTTCGTAGCTGGCTGGTTCATGGGAAATAATAGCTGCGTGAGAGCGATATTTATAAGGTAGCTGAATTGTGCTTCGGTCTCTCAAGTTCAAGTCGGATTTGGGTAAGTAGGTCTTTTCATTTCTGGGTATTTTTATGTTTGTGGTCGTGTCAGTGGGAATTGTGGCTTCATACTTTTTATTTCCAGTGTCGATAACAATTCTGACTTCATGAGGAGTCGTTGGGGTAGAGTGAGAACGCTGCCGTTGTGGAGTAGCTGGTCTTGATTCTTGTGGTGATGGTGAGGGTGAACGGGAGCGAGGACTTGCATATTCTTCACTTTCACTCTCAGTTGTAACATCATCATCATCGCCACCTTCTTGCACTCCACCCTCAATGTGGTTTTGCTCTTCAGTGCTGAACCTGTTGCATATCTGCAATTTGTTTCATTGAAACTTGCATTTCTGGCAGATATTATTCCACGTGTAGCAGGATCGTAAAAACTGTAACGAGTTGAGTTGGGTTCGTAGCCAACGAACATTACTTTCATTCCTCTTGGGTCCCATGCTCTTCTTTTCTGATCGGGGATATGAATGAATGCAGGGCAACCAAAGACACGCACGTGCTTCAGGCTTGGCTGACGATTAAAAATTTGCTCGAATGGAGTTTTGTCTGGTGACTGCTTACTCAGAGTTCTATTCAGGATGTATGTAGCCGTTGCTGTAGCTTCAGCCCAAAGGAATTTATCTACATTAAATGCTTGCATTAAAGTTGTGGCAGTGTCCTTAATAATGCCAATTTCTCTTTCGGCTCTTCCATTACTTTCTGGGCAATATGGTGCAGTGACATCATGTTCTATTCCCCTTTTTCTGAAATAATTTTGAAGGTCTCTGTTCACATACTCTGTACCATTGTCTGATTTAATTGCTTTCACCGAGTTGCCAGTTTGGGTTTGGATGAAGGGAATGAATGCCTTGATAGCATCTGCTGCATCACTTTCATGTTTCAAAAAATGTACTTTTCTAAATCCAGTCCAGTCATCCTTTAACAGAAGAAAGTAACGAGCCCCACCAAGTGAGGAGATGTGCATTTTTCCTGACAAGTCGGTATGAATTAATTCACCAGCCTGTGAGCTTCTCTTCTGAGTGACTCGAGGAAATGGCTTTCTCTTCTCCTTCCCCAAGTGACATTCTTCACAATCGAAGTCTTTACGCAGCTCTTCAATGGGAATTCCCTTCACTGCAGGCTTGCTTACTGTGTCCCTGATGTATGGCATGTTCACATGTCCCAAACGATCATGCCATAATTTTGACTTATTTTCAATTGTTGCGAAAAGGGATGACTGCAAGGGGCGAAAGTTCATAATGTAGAGGCCAGAGTTGTATAATGCTGTTGGTCCAGGTTTACCACCTGGATCGTAGAAAACCGTCTCATGCTTGTCTCGAATTATTCGATAACCCTTCTGAGCCATGATATTTTCACTGAATAAATTTACAGCTCCTGGAATGAAGAGCACATCGTTGATTGTGCATTGTTTCCATTGACCATCCAAAAAAGCTTCCATCCTGACCACCCCCTTTCCAACGGCGTGTGCTTGATTCTGGTCTGTAAGAGTGAGAGAAAGTGGAGTTGCGAACTCGTCGTACTTCTCCATCCAATCCATCCTTCCTGTCACATGCTGAGAGGCACCGCTATCGCTTATCCATTCAGCTCCTTGTTTTTCAGCCGTTGCAAAAACCATGAAAGCAGCAGATGAGGAGGAGGGATTGGCTTGAGTTTGATTTGATGAGTCTGCCTGCTGAGGATTTGGTTGACGGTTTTGGTTTGAATTTGGGGCACTGTGAAACTGTCCTCTTCCTCTTCCCCTGCCACGTCCTCTTCCGCGATGTGAGTAGTTTCCTCGGTGAAAGTTCCCACCACCACGGTAGCTGCTACCATTATCATTATCAGCATTATTATTATTTGATTGCTGTTGACTGTTTTGTTGCGAATTTTGCCTTCTTTCTGTCTGCTGTGGGTGACGGCAATCCCGAGCATAATGACCAGGTCCTCCGCAGTTATGACACGTAAAATTCTTGCGATTTCCATTGTGGTGGTGTGAAATGGGTCCTCCTTTTCTGCCTCCGCGGCCACCGCCTCTATTTCCAGTGGATGATGAGTATGCCGATCCAGTGCTGGTTGATGCAGTTTCGTTCTTCTTACCATCATTTTTATTCTTCTCTTCTAGCTCTTCTTTCCTGAGCCTTGCGAGCAACGCCTGCATGGTTTGGGATGCATCTGGTACGCTATCCCAGGCCTTCTTGAAAGCTAAGTACTTGGAATCAGGCAGAGCAGTTATAATTTTCATAACAACGGTCGATTCGTCCATTTGAAGACCCATGTCTGTGAGGCACCTTGACAACTCTTCAATTTCAGAATAAGCAGCGATGATGGATTGTTCAGGGGACATTTGGTAGTTAAAGAATTTGGCTTGAGTGTGCTGCTTGTTGAGGGTGCTTGAGTCAGCGTGAATTTCCTTGAGCCTGTCAAACATTGCTTTAGCAGTTTGACATCTGAAGACATGATTGGTTTGAAGTTTTGACAGCGTGGGGACAAGAATTGCCCGTGCTTCTATATCCTTCTTGGACCATGCAGAGAGTTCATCCGCGGCTGCAGTTGCTGCTGGTTGTGGACTGGTTCCACTCACTACATCCCAGACTTCTGCTGCTTGTAGGATGAGGGAAATTTGCAACTTCCACATCTCATAATTGTTGTCGTCCAGTTTGACGACATGAGTCGTATCCCACTTCTTGCCCATTTTTGTGGCGAGGGGGAATGGGGAAAGCCAAAGCAAAGCAACAATAAAATTGGAAGGTCTCACCCGAAAAGAGAATCCTCCTATCCTGGTGCAAAGTGCAACAGCGGGTTGACTTTCACCGGCAGCAGTGGAGCTGTCTCGTACACTTTCTCCACTCACAGGGATGTGTCTCAGCTTTCCCCCGGCTGCTTCAAATGCTTTCCTCCTACTTTCTCCAGCGGCAACGGATGATGACCCTCTTCAGGAACAATCTCCAAAACAAAATGACCCTCAGGAACAGGAATTGACCCTCGTGTCTTAGGTTGAACAGGAACCGAATCTCTTGACTTTCACTTTTCACACTTTCTGATAACTTTCACCACCTGAACAACTTTGTGCTGTGTTAATTGTACTCAACACTTTCACTTTTGCAATCCTGACTTTAGAGGAAAGGTTTGCTATAACTGCAACAATAAGTAGTCTCTTTCAAATCAAAACTTTTTGTTCACTTTGTTTCTTTCTTTCATAAATTCAAAAATGAGAGCTTTCACTTTGATGCTTTCACCAACCGTTCATTTGAGAAATCCATGTGTCATTAAAAATTAGCTATGATCTGTGCTTATCGCAAGTTCTCTTTTTATTATTACAACAAAAATGGTTTCTTACTTGTACTGTTTTCCGCTTTCTCCACTTATTTTATTTACAATTCAATTGTCACGTCTTCCCATTTATTTTTACAATATCGGTAGATATTTTTGTTCACTCGAACACTCGCTAAGTATTTGTCTCACTAAACCCCGGATCAGTTTTTAGTTGACTTTGTGTAGTGTCAAATAGCAACTTTGCACTTTATTTATTTTTATTTTTACACCGACAAACAATTCATTTCTCTTCACAGATTTACTCAGGTGGACTTAGCTTCTTTTACCTGACGACAACGAACAGGAACAAAATTTTAATTTGCTTAACTGTCACGTTCTTTGTAACTTCTTTTTCTATTCAAGTTTACTTGAGGTGACTTGAGACATGAAAATCAGAACCATCGTCTCTGCTGCCATGTGATAAGTTGTGAGGTTTAAGAGCGAGTGTTGCTCATTTATTTCACACACATAGTTTAAAAGTACAAGATGCGCATACCTAGATACTTAGAACAAAACGAGACTCAAAAGTTAGACCATAAGACCAAATGTGACAGATGCAGTCTTGAGTTGTTGTAGTAGATTCCAGAGAGGGGAGCCTTTTAGGACCGGAAGTGTAGAGGAGTTAAGATCATATAGAGTTTTATGCTCATATTTTTTTATGCCACAACCGCGGCATGTGGCTGGACTGTGTAAAAAATGAAGAGTGTGGCGGGTTTTATTTTTTATCGGATGAAAAATATCAGCCAATTTAATATCGGAGATCGAATAACTTTATTTGTCCAGGGTGGTGTTGGACTGTTGACACCTGTTTACATCGTGGTCGGTCTAAGGAAAAATGAAACATTAAGGCCTCAGACTCGGCTATCAGCACTGCCAAGATCTTAAATTTATCAGGAACCCATATTTCCGCGTTGACTTCATGAAGGATGGTGGTTTGCGTGGGTTGGCTACGCGGGAGCGAAATAAACAAAAATACCGAAAAGGACAAAAATTTGCATACAATGAATGCACTGTTGAATGAATGAATTGACTTTGAAAAAATGTGACTTAGTTTGGATGACCAGTAACAATGTGACAAAATTGCAGTCCACAGAACCTTAAACTTTTAACTCTATTATTTATTTATAGGCTTTGTGTCCCCGTAGCAGGACATTGTACTTATCGGAGCTAATGTTTCGATAAGTTGATCCCACCTGTCAATGTGTATCGCATGCCTGGGAACACCACCTGCGATTTGGAGGACATCCTCGTAGGTTATCCTATTTCCAATCCCAATTGCAAACAGGTTCACGCTTTGGTTCTTGCAGAGATCAATCTCGAAGTGGGGGTTAGGATACTTACACTTTGGCGGTATCTTGGTTCTGTTACAGGTGTCCGGCATATCCCAAATCCCATCCGTTATGGTGAGAATGTTTTTACGCGCAGCTATTTGTCAAACAAAAGTAGTTTAGTCGAGTGAAACGAAATACAATATTACGGTTTATACCTTCCCTCCAGTTAACCTTATCCAGTCCTTCAATATGTCCAAGCGCCATTGAAATTGCTTTCCTCATGTTTCGTTTGAAGCCGAGGAAGGGTGCCGTTTTAATTTTGTTGTAGACCCAGTCCGCAAGTTGATTTTCAGATTGATTCAGGTCAACTGAAGTACCTGCCTGGTCATCTTTGGTCGTGAAAAGGACGAAAGCGAACCGAGTACTCTGCCCTGGTCCTCTATGTTCAATCCATGCTCTGGCAAGTGCCTCAACGTACTCCAAACCCAACTTGAACTCCTCCATCGTCTTTCCCCCAGCCGAATCAAGAATGACGGCCAAGTCGTTAAGTACCGTGCAAGGGACGGCGGTGTTATTCTCATCCTTTTCGTCAGATGGGTACTCATCTTTACAGGTTTCCCAGTCACAGCATTCTTTGATCATCCAATCTTTGGTGGTGGTAAGTAGGCCGATTTCATCGTGGTCGCAGGACAGAGTCACGGTCTTGGTTTTAACGTGAGGGATGCAGGCGCACGTACGGAGGGTGGAGGTGGTTGCTCCGTTTTGACCGCCGATGGTGCATTCCCGCCAGCGAGCGTGGGTACATGGATTGCAGCGCCAGTCTGCGGAAACAAGAGTGACAATGAAGCATGCTAACCTGTTTTATGATATTGTATTGGCGCCTTACTTTTATCAGGGATCCACCTGTCTGCGTTTACCCCATCAGGGATGGTGGATTGCCCGGGTTGGACGCATGAGGGATGGAAATAAAGAATAATGCCGAAAAGGGTGAGGCTCCCGGAACGCATATTTTTGAAAAGTTTAATAGATCTAGGTAAGTGTACTCTACTTGTTGAGCTTTCGGAAGACAATGATGAATTATTTTATGCGATAGAATGTAGAAGAAGGAGCCGGGTATTTGAATAGAACAATGTTGATTGTTAGAATTAAACGCTGACTTTTCCTGATTAACAAGGTGACCTGGATTCTGTGCTGGCCATTGTTCATCGGCTTAGGATTTTCCATTACTCCGCGTCTAAATGCTAGTTTATTTTTCACATGTTAAATAATTAATAATTATTTCATAGGTACCTTAATGCGTGTTCTGAGACACCTTCCGCTTTACAAGTTATGCCCCTGATCTCATTAGAGAAAAAAGAATAACTTTGTAAAACGTGTAAAATGATGCGATGATAAGGAATTGATGGATTTGTTTTAAATTCAAAAATACACGAGTCTCAAAAAAGCGTCTAAACTCTAGAGATGGATGAGTTTAAGTTATGCCAGTAGGGGTAAAGTGATGCTATGGGACGCATGATGATAGTGCCTCCTTCCCATGGAAGTGGTTCTCCTCCCA
>JAQIWU010003210.1:0-10044 GCA_034696445.1 Isotomiella minor
GCAGCCTCTTCTTCACTCAACTTTGGTGCCACAAATGCACACCTGCACAAAATGAAAAATACTCTCCAAACACAGAATTTTTTCCACCTTCCTTTTTTCTTCTTCTTCGCCGCCGTCCTTCTTTTTCCCATTAAAAAAACCCCCTTCAAAAAAAGATATCCATTCCCATGCCGTCCTTCATTCAGGTCAACAGGTCCGTTCGATAAGTCAAGTCAATAGTTTTCGTTGAAAGAAAGTTTTGGACATTGAAAAGTTTGGTCAGAAACAATAATTGAACTGCGTGCTCAAAGAAGACAAAATTAATCGTCAGATTGATTTGGAACAATCAGACACCAGACAAAGGTAAGTCACAACAATCAATTGACAATGGTTTTTGACTGAGTCATTTATTCTAGTCGTTAGTCATCTGCTGTTGAACTGTTGTGGGACGGCTGACGAAGACAACCAAGTCTGAACTGTCGTGGGACGGGCCAGAGGTCACAACATCGACAGACGTCGTCACCCCCGCGGTGTCTTCGTCGGACCCTGTTCGGCAGGTCGGTCCACGTTTTTGACGTGGTCGCGCTGAACTGTCAAAGGAAGCCTAGAAGATCCCAGTCCCATACCGTCATCCGCTACGTCACGTTGTTATCGTCATCCGGTAGATCCGTAGGTCAACAATTAGCAGGGCAGTAGAAAGTGTCACGTCTACGAGGTATGTGTTAGCTGTGCATTACATTATGATTGTAGTTATGTTTAATGTTTGTTGGGTTTTTCAGATTCTTAATTACAAAGGCAAACGTTATCAATCAGCACCGTTGAATTCTGTGAATTAGCACTTTGATTTGAGAGAGGTGAGTCATTTATTTCATTTCCATTCACGTTCTTGCCTGCAGTAGTTGGTTTATGGTACATACACAGATACATATAGTTTTGGTAAACAAGTGTGAGTAGAGTTATCTGGTGTAGTGATAAGTCGAGACGGTATTGGCAATTTTGTTTAATACTGCGCAAGTTTAAGTTGTCTGAATGACATGATATGAGGATACTTTTAGATATGTGGATGTGGGTTTCTTAAGTATGTATGATTATAGCTGATTGTAATTACTCTTAATTACAGATTAAAGTCCCATCAGCAGCAGCACTACGGAGAAACTGCCATACCAAAGCTGAGCTCTAAAGACTGAAGTAGGTGGCGACTTTTAGCATGGACCCGTATGACCACTACAAAGCATCAATTGAACGAGCTATTTCAAATCTGTCGAATGTACAGTGCTCGCCTGGACAAGGACAAGTAAGTTTTGCATTTAGATGCTCTTTTATGCATTTATGATACATTGACGTTTCCCCTAGGTTCCAACTTCAGGAAACCAATCGTCTGCATATACGGGACCTCAAGCAGGGAACATGGTACGAGTAATTCAACCACCCACTGCCACTGCTACTGGGACCGGAGGGAATGTTCTCAATGGAAATTCTTCTCAAACGCAACAAAATGGATTGCTGAATGGTTGGAACAATAATAATTATGCCACTTCGAACGGTTCAAATACCTACTATACGCCGTACCAACCCTCTCTCCCTCCCACTCCTGCTGGAATGACCACGATTCCCATGTCAACAACTCTGCCGTACTACGGGACTTCAACCATGCCTTACTCTTACTATTTAAATAATGTTCCTCCTCCTTCGTCCGGAACTCTAATAGCAAAGACGACCTACAAAATGGGTAATGAAGCATCAGCCAATTTGCCAATGTCAACTTCCACAACTGCAGCTGCTCCTGCTCCTCCCACTGCACCTGCTCCTCCGCCTGCTCCTGCTCCTCCCCCTCCCCCTGTTCAAGTTCAAGTGAAGAAAACGAGGGCACCTAGAGGAAAAGGAAAACGTACTACAACTGCCGCCCAAGCAGGAAATGCTGTCCAAACAGCAGGGTATTCTACTTCAACTATGCCTCCTTCTAACGCTTGGTCATCAACTTATCCTTATCAACAACTACCTCCTTCTTCTTATAGTTCATTTCCAACTCCAACCTATCCTACATACCCTCCGCGTCAAATCGGACAAGACATCATCAGAGCAGCAAACTCTGTCGGTTCCAAGTTGAATGCGAAAATGGCCACACCACCAAATTGGGAATCGTCACTGAGTTCTGCGATGCAGAATCTGTCTCCATTTCTCAAGATTAGAGTGGACCCTACATCAAAAGAATACCAAGTCTTGGATGATCTCGTCGCTGATGCTTGCACAATAACTGAAGTCCATAGGATCATAAATCCAGAGCTTTGGAAAAGATTTCAAGCAACTCGAAAAGACCTCATTTGTTCAAAAACCGAAAATCTTGAAGTGCTGAAGGATATCGGATTGAATGACTCAGAAATAGTACAGAAGGCTCATGTCAACTTCAATTTCCAAAGGAGTCCGCCTCTCACATCGTGTGAATATTCAGATAACGTAGCACTACTCTTTCACTGCACAAGAACTACAGTTGATCCAATTCTGAGCCAAGGCTTGGATGAGAGATTGGGAAATGTAAGTGGAGGTCTTCTTGGCAGAGGAATCTACTTTGCTGACGATCCGACGAAGTCCATGCAATACGACGGAACCACCGGCAACCTTCTCATTTTTGCAGTCTATCTCGGTGATTGCTTGTCCGTCAACCACGTCACTGCCAAAAACACATTCGTCCGAGAACCGGAGAAAACAGAAGACCAGAAAAGAAATCATTTGGACCTGTTCTTTGACTCCATAGTTGGGAGGCCGGGTGCTGCAAATGAGTACGTCATCTACGACAGATATCGCTGCTGTCCTTTGTACTTGATTTCCTACAACAAGGCTGGATACGGTAGGGTTGGGGCCGGGGCTGGAGTGATTAGAGTAAATCCTTTCAACGATTATCGATGTAAATCCCCTCCTTTCGCCTGGATGCCCTGGAATCCGAAGCAGAAAGGAAAACCGCAGACTGTCTTGCCTGCTGACACCAAAACTATGGACCCCTGGCCATTCTACGCGAAAGTCATTTTCGAGGCTATGAAGGAAGACGAAATAGTGCCAATTATTCCTACACTCACGAACATGTCTCAAACCAATTCAACTCAGACCTCTGCAATTCCATTTGCATCTACCAACTCCACTACCACCCCCGGAACATCAGCATCCACAGCCTCTTCAAATTCACTCTACGGTACTTCCAGTAATGGAGGTATCGGCACTGATGGAGAGTCGGATGAATCACTTGCAACTAAGTTAAGTATGCTGTGGGACCTGGGTTTCAACGAAGACGATAAGAACATGAAGTTGCTGGTCAAGTACAATTACAATGTAGAAGTTGTTATCAATCATCTTCTGGAGGAAGAAGAAGACCGCGGGTCCGTGTTTGCCTCTCTAGTTGACAATTCTACAACACAGAACCTAAACACTCAGCCAACACCATCAACAAGTTCCAGTTCAACCACTACAACAAATGCGCTGAAAACTATCCCTCTCATCACATTATTCGAAGATTCGTCGTCACCGGCTAGTCCTCCTACTCCTACGTCAAGTTTGTCTTCTGCAACTGTAGCTTTGATCGATTCTTTGGCTCAAGCTTTTGATAATGGCAATGCCCCTCCGATGTCCAAGAAGTCAAAGACAAGTGATACTACAACTGCGAATAACGACCAAGGTGATGCCGATGACCTAGCTGACATTAATGATTGGATAACGCTTTCAGACTTGTCAGACCTCTCGTCGGGAGGAAATGGAGTTGACGATGCTGCAGCAACACTCAATGCATTTTTGGACAGTGCAAAGGCTGTGGCATCCTTAAATACCCCAGAACCACCTGCACCTGAACCCGAACCAGACGAAGAGTGTCCAATTTGTTGTATGGACTACCCCAAGGAGTCTTCGGATTGGAAGGTAAACAATCGTGGGTTTGTCTACTGGAATTTAGTCTAACAAGTTGCTTTTGTTTCTTAGATTCTTCAATGCAGTCATAAAATGTGCATCAATTGTCACAATCAAATCAAAACTACAGGAACCACTATGAATGGAGTAACCCACACTTTCGTCAAATGCCCTTTCTGCCAAGGTTGTTCAGATCTGGAGGTTGGAAATTGTCCTAATGGGACGATGTCAGTAACACACAGCAGCTCTTCAGTGGACGGCTACCCAGGTTATTCAACCATTTGCATACAATACCATGTCTCCCATCCTAAATATGGATTGAATCGTACGGCCTACTTACCCAACACTCAGGAGGGGAACGAAGTCCTTCGACTCCTCCAAACAGCGTGGGACCGTAGACTCTGCTTCACAATCGGAACTTCAATGACGACTGGAGCTCAAGACGTTCTCGTATGGAATATTCATCATAAAACCGCATTACATGGAGGAGTTCAATCTCACGGCTACCCTGATCCTACATATCTTTCAAGAGTTAAACAGGAATTGCAACAGTATGGAATTAAGTAAGAGTCGTAACTCATAAAGAATAATCAAATTCAAAGTCAGTAAGTTTTCAAATGCCAAGTACTTAAATATACTTATTAATGTGATGTAAAAAGACTTGTTCAAGAACCACCCTCAGATTTATATACATACCTAAACCTACCTAATTTCTTGGCATAAATAAAATGAAAGTATGGTTATTAATGTACATTACGAAGTGATACTTTGTGCCATGATATATACAAATAGATTGTGTAGCGGCGACAATTTCATTTCCAATCGAATAACTATTTTTTATTTTTCCCTGTTCCTCTTGGACTCGCACACTTTTAGTTTGTAAAAAACACGTACTCTATCTACTGTAAGTATTGCGATTTAGTATAATCTAATTAACTCACTATACGTCATTACTAACAAAGGTAAATTGCGGTTGACGTAAGTATGTGATTTGACGACTGAGAGTATTTAGTTGGTAAAAAAAATCGGAATTAATAAAGTTACCTGAAATTATTGTCTTGATAAATCAGTGTAAACTACCTAAACCTAGTATCTGATAAGTATTTGATTGGTTTAACGATCTAATGTTTGATCTTCATCTTTGCATCTATTGCTATGCCGGGCTACTACATGACGGAGCAAACTTGACCTATCTTTTAACACGGTCTTGCAAAAAGTGCACTCATGACTTGTCTCTGCATCTACACCTTCATCCAGTTTTTCTGACTTGCACTCACTGTTGTTTGAAGCCGAGGATTCATGCTTCGGACTTTGGTTGTCCTCCGAAGGGGACGGAGTTTGTAATACTGAGGATTCAGCAGGGGTCTTTTCAATAGGCTGTTGTTGTAATGTTCCCTCATTGTCGTTTTCGTACGGATTGGTGACGGGTTGAGGCGTTGGTGGTTGAAGAGACACTCTTTCCATAGCCCTTTCTTCCTTCTGTTTCATCATTATTGAATATTCCTCTAGATGATCTGAAGGTGGTGGAACCTCGTCGTCCTCATCGTCTTCACTCTCTGTCATCGCTCCTTCTTCATCTCCCTCATCTGGTGTTGACTGTTTCGCTGGAGGAGAGTTAGTGGTGATCTGATGATTATTTGAAGAAGTTCGAACATGCCACGTATGATGACCAGCCAATTGTTTTGAATATTCAAAAGACTTCGGGCAAAGAGTGCACTGAAATTTCGTTTTCTTCGTTTCAGGATCAGACGAAGAAGGGACAGGAGGAGGAACCCATGGTCGTTTGCTAACTATTGCAGGGGCAGCAGGAAGCGGTTTGGCAACGTGAAAGGTTTCTTCTTCGTCTGAAGAATCCTCTTTGTACTGAGTTGGAACGTGGCTCCTTCTTCTGGCTCTCCCAATCCTTGGACTTTCGGGTACCCCTTCTGGAAGTGACACACGGGGAGTTTTCGGTTGCGTATAAATGTCAGAGATTTCTTTGCTCAGTTTTCTTTTATAACAGCGAACGGGAGTGGGTGCCACCACATTGACATTTTTGACCAGCTTGAGATTTCTTTTTGCCGTTATTAGGTGCCTATGTTTGCCTCGTAAATGTCGTTCAAGGTTCCATTTGTATTTATACAGCAGTCCACAAAAGCAACATTTGAATTTTTTGATAACAGAATCTTTCGTGTATTCCTCATTGTCTACTTCTTCATTTGGAGATTCTTCTTCACTTTCGACCTGACTACTTTCAACTAAAACATCGGATGCTGTAACCTCACTACCAGGATCGTCTTTAAAGTTGACACCTTTCGCAGACGTCGAAGGATGCAAGTCATTGTGTCCCACTGCTCTAACGAGGGTTGGCGGACTTGGGTCTTCGTCTTCAGCATCAGAATGGTCCACTGAATCTTGAGAATATTCTGCACATTTCCTGTTCTTTCCATGCACAATTTCCACCTTGGCATTGTCTGGGGACTGAAGAATGGAAGAATTTGGGTGCATTCCAAGCATATGCCTGTGCACATTCATTACACTGGCGTAAGTCTTTCCTTCTTCCCCATGGACCCATCGACACTCTGGACATCGAAATTTGTCACCACATCGAAACTGTTCTAGTGCAAGGATCTGTGTTACTTTTGCTCTTTCTTCACGGTTTCCAAACTTAATTTCACCCCACTTCACACCTCCCCTCGGCCTCCCCCTACCAACTGTAATTGTAGGACGCGAAACTTTGCTCCAATTGAAAGTTGACTTTTTATAACGGCGTCCTGAGTAAAATCTCCTAGTTTGACCTCGCCTGGCACCACGTCCACGCCAAGGGCGGGTTGTTGTTTCTTTTGTTGTCGAAACAGCAAACTCTGGATTTTCGATTTCACTTCCAGACTCAGAAGTTTCAGAGTTTTTGTCAGCGTCACCATTGTCGTGTTGAGTCATTCCTGACTTGACCTCGGGTGTGGCATCGGCATCCGTGGCTTCATGTACGCGATACCGACGCCCATTACTGTCCCTTGCGTATGAATATTTCCTTTGGATTTTACTTGGAACTGAAGCAATTTTCTGTTGATTTTCAAAAGCAGCAGAACTCGAGGCTTTAGGGGAGGACGGTGGCGAATCAAAACTGGAATCGGTAAGACAGTCAGAATTTGAGTTTGATTCTTCATCGTCTTCAAAATAAAGACCCTTGTCACGGTTGAATTCAGCTCGAGACTTCTTGCGTACTTCACTTTCTAGTTGCTCTGAATGTTCCCGCAGATGTCGAATAAACCAGTGTGCGGTAAGCCACTTATCGCAATCCGGAGCCGGACACTGGTACGGCCGCTCCAGTGTTGAGTCAATGTTGTGGACTTTGTAATGTGCTTCTCTTTCCTTGGTACTCCTGTGGAGGTAAAAATAACACAATAAATTTATTATACCAACAGAAGCAACAACAGATCCAGTATTAAGAATTAAGGTGTAATGCATACCCGAGACTTTTTTGGCACAAGCAACACCTGAATTGGATTAACAACTTTCGCTTCATTTTGCCCACACGGGTATCAGAAAGATAGTCAGAGTTTAAGTCGGACTCTTCATCTGCAAGACCCATGCCGCGATTGAATTCAGCTCGAGACTTCTTGCGCAATTCGTTTTCCACTTCCTCTGAATGTTCACGTCGTAAATGTCGAATAAACCAATGTGCTGTGAGCCACTTATCGCAAGCCGGACACTGGTACGGCCGCTCCAATTTTGGGTCAATGTTGTGAATTCTATAATGTGCTTCTTTTTCCTCTGTACTCCTGTTAAAAGAATATACCAGAATCAATACCATTTCATTTCGAAGATAAAATTAATGAATGGTCCACATACTCGTATGTTTTTTGACACATGTAACACTTATTTTTAAATATAGCCGGAGATGCCTGCTTCTTGAATAAAGCTGGAGATGACTGCTTCTGCTTCCTCTCCTGGCTGTGCTTGAAGCTTTTTGGGAATAGCTCCGGATGTTGTTTGTAGACATGTAACTTATAACTGGATGAACTAAATGAATCACCACATTCAGGACATTCAAACGGTTTCTCCAAACTGGTGTCCAGATGATGAGTTTCCTGATAATGCGATGTCCTGTCCTCTTCTGTTCTGTGATGTGTAAAAAATGTACAAAGTTAAATTGAATCCCTTAAGAACAAATTTTGGAGTGCTTACTTGAAACCTTCTCTACATAATATACACATTTTCAGCCACATCCCCTTTCCCCCACCTAGCGAAAGCCAACGTCTGTCTCTGAAACCTGACTTCACAATTGGAGACCTGGTTGACGTATTCACTTTAGGTTTTCGTAACTGGTTTATGGCATAATTAATGCCGCTACTGATCTTCTTTCTGGGAGCCTCTTTAGCAACATACGGAATGAGTTGGCCAGAATGACGTTGCCTACAAATTTGAATGTCATCGTTGCACCATTTAATACGGCCTGATTGATTTGAAAATTGATTACGCTTGAGCTAGCTTGACGTACCCTAAATCGGAATCCACAGAAGTTTTTCTAGGAGGTCCAGGTCGCTGCTTTTTTTGCTTTTCTTTTTTCAACTGTTCCGCTTCCGCAGCCCGGCTCCAAAACGTGGTGTGCACGGGTGGGCTGCTGAGATTATCCATGAGGTCGGGGGTTTCAACTTTAGATTTCAACTCACAAATGTGAGTACGTCTATCAAGGACGCTCAGAATCTGCTCCTTTTCATTAGGATGTCCAAAGCTGGCGTGCAGCTTAACTGCTCGTGCGGTTGCAAATGTCCTATTGCAGGTTGGAATCGGGCATGGTACTTCTCTTTTGTAGGAATTGTGGTTTCTCTCAACATGTCTGTTAGAAAACGAAGGTTTAAATATTTAAATTGTCAGATAATTATGTTTCACTCACTTTCGTAATTCTGAATACGTAAGGAATGGCTTCTCGCACGTTTCACAGCGATGCCACTGGTCGTGAATTTTCGATCGGTGAAATAAGAGACATTTCCTCGAATGGAAAGTGGCTGGACACTTGGAATCTGGACAGACATAAGAAGGGTACAGTACATCCTCCGCTATTGAAGGTGGCAAGTCAGGAGTTATCACAGGGACCCTAGAAAAAAAGTTTTAAATATGATTTATGCCTCGAATGTACTAATGACGGCAATTACGAATTGTACCTACCTATAATCTTCACAATGAAGACTTAATTGATGCTCAAACTTAAAAGGCATATCACAGTGGGGGCAGTGCTGATACAGTCGTTGCTCATGCTCCAATACATGAGTGCTTTTCAAGTAAGACTTTGTTTTATCCGTATCATCAGGGAATTCTTTCAAACAAAGGGTGCAACGCCACACATTTTCATTTTCCTTGACCGTCTTTTTATTTTCCTCTTCAAGCTTATCATTTAGTTTCCGCTCCCATCTTTTCCCCTGCTTGTACAACTGGTTTATCACGTGGTCCTTATCCTTCCGATAAGCTGTATCAGGGCTATCCTCCTTCTCATCCGATTTAAACCTGTCGTGGTCGTCATCAGAGTCGTCATCACTTGAAGATGACTCTTCTGAACTGGAGGAACAGTCGGAATCTTTCTCCTGAGGTTCACGAATTCTTGGACATTCATCCGCTGCTCGCAACAGCATTGACATATTTGCCAATAGTTGGGATTCATTTGAAACACTATAGAAAGAAAGAAATTATTATGTGTATGTCGTATTATTATTCCACTTTTTGTACCTTTCATCCTTGGCGTCAACGATTACAGGGGTTCCACTACTAAACCTCAGATTATGCTGCCTGTCATAATGGAGAAAAAGTCCGTGTGTTGAGGGCACCTTCTTGTCACACACGGCACAACGAATTTCTCGAATTTTGACAACAATGGTGTCATCAATCCATTCCTTCCGCACGGAACGTTTGACTTGTTTCTGTTGTTGTTTCATAATCTCCTTCTTCTTGATGACTGAACAACGCAATGAGGGCACTGCTGCAGAACATAATTTCTTACCGTCCATCATGATCTTTCTTCTTGGAAGACGATCGTCTTTCCTTTGACATGTCAAAAAAATTGATTCTTTTTTAACCAACGTTCCCTCAACTTTAACTTCGACACTTGACTGACACGACAAAGAAATTCAATTTAAATTTCTTCAAAAAAATTGGATTTCTTGTCAGCGACGTATTTTTTGTCAAACCCGTCTGATGTTTTTG
>JAQIWU010003211.1:0-10043 GCA_034696445.1 Isotomiella minor
GAATCTTTCCTTTGTAGTTTGGGTACTTCGACCCACTGTTTTGATTTGATAGAATTGCTTTTACGCCATTAAAATTATGAAAAGTTCTGCATTTATTATGTAAATCACTTGGCCATCGACAAACCTTTAGTTTAAATATCTGAATAGCAGTTTGCTGAGGATTAGGAGCATTGACTTGGAGAATTGTGACAGTACTCAACATAAAACAAATATAACAATTCTCAACTCCCTTTCATGGACACAACTCGAGCAGACAATGAACTGCTAATGCGATGAATATGTAAAAATGTGGCTTATTTTACTTTAATTGAATGGCTTTCTTAGAATTTGGTTGTATGATTTACAGTTGCGAGTCCCCTTGAAGATCAGTGTGAAATCCGGAGACGTGAGAGTAGAATTTAAAAAGCGTCATTTAAAAGTTGGACTCAAGAACCAGCCTCCAATAATTGATGCAGAGACGTACAATGACATTAAGGTTGAGGAGTCCACGTGGGTCTTGGAGGACAGAAAAGTGATATTCATTACTTTAGAAAAGATTAATAAGATGGAATGGTGGAACAAACTGGTGGCAACGGACCCTGAAATCAATACCCGAAAAGTTAATCCAGAACCGTCCAAACTGGGTGATCTCGATGGCGAAACACGTTCCATGGTTGAGAAAATGATGTACGATCAAAGACAAAAGGAAATGGGGAAACCAACATCGGAGGAACAAAAGAAGCAAGAGATGCTGAAAAAATTCATGGAATCACATCCTGAAATGGATTTTACCAAATGCAAGTTTAATTGAGTTGAGACTGGTGGTATTGATGGGTGTTGGCATTGTCATTTTTTCTTCTGTATCTTTTCAATACAATTCCATACCTCTTAATTTTATGACAAACATGTCCTCTTGCTTAAACTCATGTCAAATTATTGGCTCCAGGTCAAATTGGATAGAATGTAAACTTTACAAATCACGGAATCTTGAATTTACTCACACTGTCCACTCTAAATTTAGCTCAAGAATGTATTAAATCTGTGCGTTTTACACATATTCTCAAAACTTGTTTTTATCTCGGAGAATAATTTGCTCATGGACAAGTGATTTCATGACAGAATGATCCATAACTCCAATTTCCACCTCCATGTCCCCCAATTCTTTTTTCAATACTGTCAAATTCTTCTTCACCGTTACCACCGGGGCTAAATGAGACAGTCTGTTATGTAATGTTCCCATCTTTCAGTGTTTTAATTACATACCTCCATCAGCCATAATTGAACCTCTGTCCTCCAATTGTTGGCGTGTATGTTCCAATTCCTCACTGAGATGTGCAAGGTTCTTGTTCTTTTCCGCAACTTTGTTGCTCAATTCCTTGTGAGTCTCTTTCATCTTTGAAAGTTTTTCCTGCAGACACAACCAAACATTATGCCGTCAAATTAAATGCTTAAGACACAGCAGTGACATTTCACAACCTGTGAATGATGCAACTCATCCAGAAGACCCACAAATTGGGTGTTGAGGAATGTTTCTCGACTTAAAACCTTCTCAGACATTGCTTGCGCCTCTGTCACCAAACGTTTTAGGGGGACTTCGATCTGATTCACAGCGGTAGTTATTCCAGTCACATGGCTTTTCATTTGTTCTTGTCTCCATCTCCAGTCCTGTCCATCTTTACACACCCAAAATGAGGACATTATTAGGCACCTCAAGTTACTTCATACACTTACCGGTTTTCACAGTAATTTTTAGCTGCGGAAGTACCCGTTCCAGCTCCAAACGCCAGCCCTCAATATCAACGTCAGACTTCAACATTTTCTGGTCTTCATCTTGCTAATATTGAAATAAGTCAATGGAATCAGTACTTTTTTTAGTATTGAAGACGTACACTTACGCTTGGCTTGGAGTCAAGATGAGATTGTTGAATCCACCCTGCTTCTTCATCGTCACTACTGTAAGCTTGTTCCATTTCTTCTTCAATCTTGTCTAAATTCACTTCCTGCTCATCAAGTATTAAAACCTCATCCTCCGCCTCGTGGGGGTCTTCTGGACGTATCCTACATGAATGTGGAACATTAGAAAATGAGAATGCCAGAGTCTTCATAGATATGCCCTTACTCTTCCCAGTGAATGTTGGCATGCGTGAGGGCCATATTTGTTAAGAAAGACAGTGCTCCCACAACCTCAGGACCACTTCCAGACTTCACTTTGCTTGGTCCGTACTCCACTTTGGCCCCCTATAATTGCATGTATGTTTTAATTAGTTTCTTAATTATTTTAACGATTGCCTTACCAAAGCTTTTAAATGTTCCAAGATCCCAGTTATTATCATGTTGGGATCGTCTGACTCCTGTGGCATGTTGATGCTCCGATTGCACTTTTTTATAAGCCAAGAAGCGATGAAGACGAAATTGTAGTACTGCTCTCCTGGATTGGTGGAGTTGGTAAAGTACAAACTGTGAATGGGCCGAGCCTTTGCCATTTTCATGCATTCTTCGTGGTACTTTAAAATGATCAACTTTTCGTACAAATCCTGCATCTGTTCAAATGGTCTGTACAGGAGCCCTGTTGTGTTAATACCAAAGAAGAAAGACTTAAGACTTTGCTAGGAGTGAATAATGTCGTAAACTACCTGCGGCCCCTTCATAGTCTTCCATCGTTTGTGAAATTAAAGCTCCTCGTAAAATGGTACGTTTTTGGGGGACCCTTTTCAGAAACAAACCTTCGGTGGTTCTACCGGACTGCCACATGTACTCGAATGTGTAAGAGGTAGATCCCCAGACTTCGTAACCGGGGAACAAGACGCCAAACACTGGAACCCGGGTCGACATTGAGCGCTTGCAGGCGTGCACAAGCACGCGGACGCGAGAGAGCAGTTGGACACATTTTATACTGGTTTCTTTATTAAATCGTTCTAAATACTAAAAAACAGGGGACATAAGAAACTATGATTTTACCAAGAAGTGAGAATATGACATGCGACGTGATGATAATTATTTGATAATCACATGACGGAAGAAAATTAGGAGTAAAAATTAGCCAATCACCAAAACCTCTCTCATAAATTAAGCTATCGAACCTGGTTAAAATATATGAAATATTAACAACTGATAAAAACACATTTTTCTAGGAGGTAGGGATGTGTCACAATAAGATATAAATGTAAAGTTTGTTTTTTTGGTATAGTTAGGTATGTAGTAATAGTTAAACTACAAAATACAACAAACACGATTAGGGACACGAGAAGAGTTTTTCCTTTGAAGTTTGTGATTTCAATTAGGACTTGCTTGGTTTCAGTTCTGCATCAATACCGTCCCTCTCAAACATGTCGTGTTCCCAGGGTCCTCTTGCACGGCTCTCTACTAAAGACAAAAACTTTATAAAAACTTCCTCTTACATTTGTTAGCTATATCGATGAGGACACTAACCCTCAAGCTGCAATTGAACTAGGCAATATGTTTAAAATGGGAATCCAATTTACCTCGTCCCCCGCTTCCCCTCATAAATCCTCCACGTCCTCTGAATGATCCCAATCCTCCCATCTCGTTCTATACATGAAACGGCAATCAATTAGTTCTTTCTTTCTACACTAATCTACGATGGGGTTCAGATTCAGTATTCATACCGAAGAAGAGTTTGGATGAAATTTATTGGCCGGCCTACTGAGTTTACTCCGCAGGTCACGTTGTCTTTCCAATTGGCGTCTAATCTCTGGGGGCATGGGAGGCGGAGTGTGGGACCTACTTCTGGTTATCCTTCGTAAAATCCGAACTGGGCTCGTGCGCCGTGGATTAGATGATGACGGCCTATCCCTTTCTGCTTTTGGTCGTTCGATCGACCTTGAGCGTCCAAACGTGATGGGGCCTTTTTGGTTTCTTCCTTTATCGACACTTCCACGCTGAAACTCTTCCACGGGGGGCCGTTCTCTTTTTCTATCTGAGCTACCACCACGTCTCCTGTCACTGCTCCTCCCACCTGCATCCACATGTCGAGAGTCCCTGTCTCTTTCTGCTCCCCTTTCTCTTACTGGAGGAGAAAGCATTCGATCGTGCTGTTGGATCTTGTAGGGTAGACCACTGCTGGTACTTCCAAAAGTAGAGCTTCGATTATGCAGATCTCGGTCTTTCACTGGTGTGGAAGTCATGGAAGACATGGGATGACGATGATAGGACTCACTGCCATGGCCAAGTCCAATAGGCAATGCTGCCGGTTCTCGAATTAAGGCTATGATTCTCTGTGGCTGCGGTGGTGCTGGTGCAACTACGGGACTTGGCAAACGTACCATTGTCTCTTCTTCATCTACAGCGAACCTCCGGCGCATGGATTCTTTCAGCTCATCCCTGTCAAAAATTTGTCTCGCTCCTTCCCCTTCTCGTCTAGGGATTTTGACCAACTCTGGGTCTAATATTCTACGAATAATTGGCAAACCCGCTTCTGCAGTAATCAAACTAATGGATTGTTGTTGAACTGGAAGTGCGTGAGATGCCAGTGACGTTACAGAGTTTTGTGGATGAGGTAATGCGGAGGAACCCAGTCTATACGGACCACCAGGAGCACTTATTGCGCTGCATTAAAAAAAGTGAAAATGAAAAATTGAGGCGAGGCCTAGTAAACGTCAAGTCCACTACTGGTTTAGATGTATACAACATACCCGAATGGACTTCTTCTGCCCCTCTCTCTATCGCCATCGTCTCGGCTGGACTTGAATCGATCTCGCCTTCGTGGCGACCGTGACCTTGACCTGGATCTAGAGCGCCTAAAAAGAAAGACATTCATTCGTGATGTATTGTTAGCGCATTAATTGACAATTCATTTAAAGTCAAGTACCTCGAACTGCGTCCAGACCTGCCAGTACTGAGAAGTGGGGGTGGCGGAGCTGGGGGTGGTACGCTTGTGATGAGTCTATGTGATGGTGGTGGTAGTTGTATGTTAATATGCCGGTGGCTCGACATTGTAAGTTTTTTAAAAATTCTTCCGAAAAAAAAGTCTATTCCTTCGAATGTCACTTAAAAATGTTTGGGACAAAATAAGTGATGCTTTGTGGAAATTGGAAATATAAATTAATTGCTCACGGCGTCACGGCTTTTCTAAATTTTTGAAAGAAAGGTGTTTTTTTGTCAAAAAATCCAAGCCGATGAAAGCAACTCCTGACTTTTTGTTACTTCGCAGATATTGCATCGGGTCTCTCGCATTGCCCACCACCACATCAAAAGACAATTCAGTGATGAGGCGTTTGGCGTTGATTTTTCTTAAGAATGCCTAAAGTTAAAGTCTAGCAGGGTCAATTTCGGGTCACCATACATATCTATGTTTATTAGGTCCCCATAATCGATCAGGTCTCTTTCTTATAAACGTTCAAACACTATTTTTTACTTGCTAAATGGAGTCTCTAAAATGAAAATTACGGTCATGATTGTTTTATGCGAGAAGGAAAGATAAGTAAGTTTGTACGTTATGAAAATTAAGAATAGATAAATTAAAAAGGCCCTTCGCCAGCCATAATTGTCCTCAGCTTCAATTAAAATCATCATCATCACGGTACAGGGAAATTGGTTGGGGAAGTTGAAACTTCATGTTTTTAGTTTTTGCTTTGCATTTGCTTATCCGTTGATATGATCTGCGTCGGGGACAAGGTGGTCCCGCTTGACTGCGTGAATCTTCCTATTCGAAAGACATGCCACGTAGGAATGGTCTCCAAAATCCACTGATAAAAATGAAAGCAAAAAGTCAGAATAACTATGCATTGTGGTAATGTAATTTTAAGCTGCAGTATTGTACCTGTAATTCTGTTCCACTTCCACTCCTGACCAGCGTCCCCACTACCACCCCCGTTTATCCCTGTATGATTGTGTTCTCCACTACTGCTTATAGTGGGAACAGGGGCCTTTTGCTGTACCAAATGAAGGACTTTTTCTGCGGCTGTTTCACTGCTGGCTAATTCCCCTGAAGACTACATTATAGTGACATAAAAAGCAAAATAAATAATCTGTCTGTACATGCGTCCTATTCGTCATCACTAGTCCCTTACCGATATGATCGTTCCATCCACATGAATGATGAGGTGGCCCCTTTGGCCCTGGACTCTGTCCAATTGTACCATTTTCACTGTAAACGTTACTCGCGTTCTTGACTCAAGGAAAGATCTTCCTCCAAAGCTCACATCGGATGACCCGTGCCAAAAGCTATTGTTTGAGACTAATGGATTGGAATTTTATTGATTAGTTTCGTTAAAATGATGAGGTGGAAAAGTTATCTTTGTTGTCGAAAAGTCAACTCGAACTTCCATCAAACAGCTGTGTTCCTTCACGCATGCAACTGTTATTCCGATGTTGTGCCTATATCGAATCTGTCCATCGCCAATCGTAAGCTTATCGTAGTCGTGAACAATAGGATATGGATATATGGAAGTGATAAGTCTATGGATATGCCAGAAAACATGGAAGTTAGAAAGAGTTACAACAAAGCGAAACAACGTTGTAAATCTCAGTCAGTAGCAGAGAAGACCGGGGTAGAATGAGATATGTGGTTATTTATTGTCATCATCACTTCATGTCCTTGACCCACCTTCATTTCATTTAGTTTTAGTATCATTGATAATTACGCTTATAACGATTAGGTAATACTTTAACGATAAAGCAAGACTCATTATGGTTAGGCTATTAGCCGGTGTCTTCATCTTCCGAAGTTGCTATCCAATCCCCCAGTGCTTTACACGCTTCCGGTCCCACCCACAAGATCCCTGACAGAAACAGTTCTACAAGGCCCAACAGTACCCCTGCAACCACGTCTAGGAGATGGTGCCTTCGTAAGAGAGCCCTTGACACGGTCACAGACGCGGCCCAAACGTAAAGAAGGATTTTAAACACGATGGACATGTCCGGAAGCGCCCATTGCGTGAAGAACAGGGCGACCCAAACTGCTCTAGATGCATGACCAGATGGAAAACTAAACTTGTCCACACCCCTCGTCATAAACATGTCTTTATGCGCGTTTGGGGATGGTCTGGCACGTCTGGTCAGTGCTTTGATGAAGGCTACCATCATGACATCGTAAACCAATCCTGCAAATTCCATCATTCAAAAGTCTTAAGTATCCTTTTAGATTCTTCATGACATGACTTACCAAAAAGTAGATTGACCTCAACTTCTCTAGCCTCCTGGCTTCTCAGTAAGTAAATCGCGACCAGTGTTCCGGCAAACCAAGGGATGCCGTGACAAGATATCTATACATATTCAAACAAACTTATGCAATGAATCAGTTCCTTATATCCCATAAGTACCTCAAGGGCCTTCATGTAGTTTGTTCCTGTTGAAGAAGCCACAACCGGAAAGGCTCTTTCCACTCCATCCACAAACTTTTTTGACAGCCGTACATCCATGTTCAGAATACTACGAAGGGCAGGGGGCACTCGATCATCTTTACCTCCTCCAGTGGGGGCATCGTCCCCTCTAGCCATATTTTTCTATTCTGAATTAAACTCAAAGTCACTTCGAGATGAGTAGTTGGATGAGCAAAAGGTTTTGTTTGTGGACACATGATGTCATTTCGCAAACTTTTGGGTATCACAATACCCACCTTTTATTCAATGTCTTTGTTCATGCATTCATGCAAACATGCATGATTTCATATCAGTTTCTCAGTTTTGATGGTGTTATAAATTACATTAATGACGAATTAAAACTAGCATCGGCAGCACTACCAGACGCAAGTAGTTGTGGCGTTGGCGTTTGTCTGACACGAGTCCTCTTGCACATCCTCTCAATACACCCAGTCTCTCCATTTGTCCTTTGGTCCGAGTGAAGGTCCTGGCGTCCAACCCCTGGTTTCCGGCTCCCCTTTGACCATGTGAACTTGAGGCAAAGCGTACACCAGACTGTGATCCTGCGGCGTCTGAGCCATCGACATCCTCGAACATGGTAATGGAAGCCACGGGTCCAGCGGGAGGTTCTGCTTGGTCACCCCCTTGGAAGGGGGCAGGAAGGACTTCGTTCGTGATCAAATTAGTCTGGCCAGTGGCGGAAAGATGAGCATTAAACTTTCGATTGTACGAGGGATACGCCCATACTCTGTCCTCAAGCCCTTTGTATACAGTCCACTTTCTAAGTAGATTCTGAAACGAGAATAAAAAGATGACAAAATTGCAAACAGTTTGGGCATTTATTGCAATACCATCAAGGCAAATCTGTTAACGGTGTGTCCAAACTGAGCAGGCATCATGGATTGAGTTACCGTATTAAAGACTTCTTCTTGCGCAATGTGTTGCATTACATAGACACAGTAATGCAGTAGGTTTGCTTGGTTGACGGCAGTAAGATTGGTAGCCGAGATTCCGTTCGGAGCAGTGACCATTTTGACGATACCATCCAGCGATAAGCGCAAAGCATCCTTGCCCACTCCAACGGATGCGAATGAGTCCAGAATCTCTGGTAGAAGAGTAGGACACTCTGTTTTCCCCCAGTAATTTCGAATTGGAAGCGAAGGTGGTGAAGCTATAAATTCCCCTTTAGTTTCCTCTTCGAATTGGATACAGTCCAATGCAACCAGGATATGTCTGGCGAATGCCCGAGCTGGTGCTAGAGTTGGTTATTCAAAATCATAGTGGGTCAACAATTATGCATGGGCAAATGAGATATTATGAAGTGAACGCACCAAGGTCTATTCGTAAGTCGTCGAGTATCTTGGGAGCGATTTGTTGTCCCAAAACAAGTGGTAGTGCCAAACCGCACAGCAAGTAAAGGGCCTGCAACATTTTAACACCCATTCTGTCTTTAGCTTCGGTGAAAATGGTAATTGGATGACAATGTAGCTGTGGTAAAAAATCCATGGAGCCTTCGTGGTAAAAAATCCATGGATACACCTTGATTGGATGAAGTATAAAGAAACGCCTGATTCAGTGGGTCTGAGTTTGAAAGTGTTGTGGGTCCTTGGAAACTTGTGTCTCTAAAAAGGTTGCGTCCCCTGCAACTATGCACCCTCAGTTTCTAGAATCTTGTGCCAAATTCACCTCCTCTTGAGGCACATTGAAAGAGTAACGCCTGTGAAAACTACCAGGAATGGGGCTGTCGTACAGTGTCCCAAGTCTACAGATATAATCATTATGGAGAAAGCATTATAAATATCTTTATTCATTTTGTTAGATCTTTATTACACATTGGAGCACCCAATCTTACAAAATAAAACATTTTCGCATTCATACATTGGTCAAATATAAACAAAATGACGAAACACATAGACTTATATCCTTTGCATACGATTAGTGCAAGGAAGTCAGAGCTATTCAAAGTCAGTCAAATAATAAAGGACAGAAAGCTGTCTCCTAAAAAAAGTGAGTTTATAGGCTTAGGATGTACAAAGACATTTTTCATTGTAAGTAAAGTTAAAGCAAGAAATTAATGGAGTAAAAGGTTTGAATGTGAAGAGATCAAGTCTTAAGAATTGGGAAGTAATTACTTTGACATTTGTCCCTTTACTTTTGACTTGCTTTGATTTGGTGGCGAGAGAATTTTATTCCCTTTAATAACATTTGGCGTGTAAGCTTTGGCATTGCATTTTGTATGCAGTTCCATATCATTATTGCTACTTCTTCCTCTCATCAATCAATCAAAAAGTGTCTTCGAATGCAGGTACCAAAAGAAGGCAGAATTCCTCCTTTTCATATGCTTGCATTTGAACCTCTCTTTTGTCATAAGATTCTGACGACACTTGGACGAAGGGCTGTAGTCAATTTTACCGGTGGTAGAAGTAGAGAGAAGGGTAAAAATGGAAGCGAAAATTGTAAGGGCGGAATAATTATGACTGTATTGATGATGGTCCGCACTTATTTTTTGTTATATGCGTATCCCTCTCCACCCGAAGAATACCCTCCTTCGACATGAGATCCAACTCCTCCGTCGTCATGATGGTGGTCGTAGGATGGGGCACCGTAGCTGTATGACTTTGGGGAAAAGTGAGATAAGCTATCTCCATATGAGGTGTGTCCGTGTCCACCATCGGTCACATAGCTTCCATGATCATGATGTATCCCTTCACTCACAACGGGGGCATACTCTGGAGTGTGGTATTC
>JAQIWU010003212.1:0-10042 GCA_034696445.1 Isotomiella minor
GCCGTATATGACTTTTATATGGAAACGCTTTTTTCTGGTTGCTACATAAACATAATCCCCCACCACTTGATAATAATAGCAAAGTGTATGAAAAATGGTAATGAGGAGGCCCATATAGATAGGAGTAAAAATGTAATGTAATTCCTACGATCCACTCTAAAAGCTTATGGCTAATAATAAATGTAATTGAGGTTCCATATTCCATTCCATAAGTACACCCTTCCCACCCACCTTCGCCTCAAACCTCCATCTCTACGCTCTTGTATGGCTTACCCTCTGCATAACTTTGGCAAGGAAGAGGACATTGCATTCATGAGTGGCCACGTGGGGCCAACTATGCTGATGTTCGTGTCGCTTGAGTCCGTTAATTTCATGAGTGCCATGAGAACAGTCTGTTTTAATTTCGTTGTCTTCATCCCGTGTTTGCACGACTTTCCTCGCCCAATGGACCAGGGTACACCAATCAATCGGTTTGAAAATCTGCTCTTGCTGCTTCCTTTGATAGGGATAGGTGTAGTATTGCTCCGAACCCGATCTGTTACTTAGACCGGAAACCGGACGTGAGATAGGCTCCTCATGTCCCGTCAGACTGGGCGCAGCTTGGTAAAAGTTTGCATAGTGTTGTTGTTGAAGAGGATGGAGGGCGGGGTTGTAGGTGAAGTAGGATTGAGACTCAGGGTGGTACTGGACCAATGGACCTGCCAAGGCAGAGCTGCTAGTGCTTTGGAAGGCAGAGGCATGGGCACTCCCGTACTGTAGCGCCGGGTGGGAGTGGACCTGCCCCCCTGCAGCTTGAGAAGGGTCGTAGAGGGGGTTTGCATAAGCATTCGCGTAGATGTCTGAAGACGAGTTGGTGACATTTGTAGAGGTCTGTTGGTGTTGACTTGACTGAGGATAAGGTTGTTGGAAAGTGGCGTATTTAGTGCCGGTAGTGAAGGATGCGGAAGATGTTGAGGGTTGTTGTGGGTGTGAGACTTGGCCATGTTGGGGGTATTGAGTGGCAGAGGCAACGCCACCCGAGGAAGTTGAAGGAGGCAAGGGCCCTTTTTGCTGTTGTTGTTGTTGTTGGGGAAACCTGAGATGGCTTGGATTTTGATAGTGAGCCTGTATCTGTTGCTGCTGTTGTTGAAGAAGTCTTTGATGTTGTTGCTGCTGATGGAGTTGCAGTTGTCGTTGAACTTGAGCCTGCGCTTGGGCTTGTTGCGGAGAATAGAATGCGGATCCGGCAGAGGTCGTTATTGGTCCTTGGCCTGCGGTGACCATAGTAGGCCTTTGCTGGCCAACAGTCACACTCACTCCACTCACCACACTGTTGCTTTTGGCACTACCACTGCCACCACCACCACCACCACCAGTGCTAATTCCTGATCCTATAGTTGCCGGTGTTCCACCACCACCACCACCCCCACTTCCACTTTGGAGTATTGCAGCAGTGGTGATCAAACAAGTTTGGCAGTGAGTCGGAGGGAAGGGGAAGGATTGTAGCTGCTGCTTTCCCTTTTTACCACTGCCTAAGGTGCTCGCCTTAGCGGTGGATTTAGGAGTGGTTGGATGGCTTCGGCTCACATTGTCATCGATCAAACTTGGATGAGCCCCTGCATACGGGAGTGTAGGACGGTATACAACTTGTTGGCCACCACCAACACCACCACCTGCACTTGTCCCCACACTACTACCACCGCCACTACTAGTCCTTTCTAATGTGGTTCTGTGGTGATCTGTCAAATTCTGGTAATGAGGATAAGAAGGGTGGTGCTGATGAGGGAGGGTGTGACTGCTTCCAACAGCAGGAGGAGCTTTGGGACCACTTTGCTTCCCCCCTCCGGCACCCCCACGCTTTGGAGATCCCGGCTGTTGCTGCTGCGGTTGCTTAAACGACTGCTGTGGCTGCTGCTGCTGTTTTTGTTTCAATTGTTGCTGTTGCTGAGCATGGTAGTGCAACAATTGCTGATGCCGCAACAATGCTTGGTACTGAAGGAGTTGCTGTTGTCCCTGATACTGTGCCTGCTGTTGTTGGGGCGTGAGTACCTGCTGTTGGTGCCCTACTTGTTGTCCCTTCTGAATTGGATGCAGTCTTTGGTCTTGATTTTGTTGTTGCTGCTGTTGTGGCTGCTGGTTTCGGGCGTTAGGCTTGTTCGGTTTGGCATAGACAACGTTGACACCCGCATTACCAGGAAAGGGTTTGTGTGCTTGAGACTTTTGCAACACTTGCAAGTTTTGCTGAAGTTGTTGTAAATTTTGAATGTGTTTAAGGTTTTGAGCAAGTTGAGCTTGAGCATTGAGCTGTTTTTGAGTCGTCCCCCTCCCACTACCACCACTACCACTAGGTCCTGGGCCGCCGAGGGAGGAGGTTGCGATGGCAGCCGCGGAAGATGCAGACACGGACGCTGCTGCTTTTGCAATAAGTCTTTGTTGCTGTGCAAGAGGGCTGGCTTCCCAACTACTCAGCACGTCAGACACGAAGGAGTACAGTTCTTGAATAGAGTCATAGTTTGGATGAGGATGGGGGCCTTGAAGAGGTGGTTGTTGTGTTTGTGTCTTTGGTGGGGGTGGACCCCTGGTGCCTGAGAGGGTGCTCGCGAAGGAGGCTTTTGAAGAGGGTGCTGTAGTGTTTGTATTTGTCGAGGTGACTGAAGAGGAGGAAGAATGCTTGGCTGTGCCAGAGACGACAATTTGTTTGTTATTATTACCACTAACGTTAGGGTGGTTCGGCTTGGCTGGTTTGCAGGTGGAGGCGGTGGTGGTGGTGGTGTTGGTTGCAGTGGAATTGTTGGTGCCAACTTTCTCTTTTCTCAACAACCGATGCTGGAGGTCCTCCTGTTCATCGTCACTACTTTCACTACTGCTGCTACTCTCACCACTGTGGGACCTTCCTCCGCTCGAGTCAGAGTAGTCACCAAGGTTCCTTTCACTCGCCCTTTCACTTTCTCCAACACTGGCTCCAGTAGTCGAGGCAGGAGAGAGTGCGGGGAGAAGGAGAGGAGTAGTAAGGCTGAGCTGCTGCTGCTGCCCCTGCCCCTCATTCGCTTTCACTTTCACTTGCGCCTGATGCGAATGCGAGCCTACCTGAGCTGAGGCTGCTGTTGATGAGGAGGGTGACTTTAGAATGTATGTCGTGGTGATGGTCGTCGTGTGCTTGGGCTTGTGCTCTGCGGTGTCGGCATCAACCTCGGTGACTGTGGTACTTGAGAGTGGGGCGGACTTTGCTCTCGCAAGAGTGTCGAGTCCCTTTGGCAGATAGGTTTGAGAGGGAGGGATGGTGATGATGAATTTGATGCCGGCCGAAGGGGACTTTGAGCCTGGGAGTGGGGAGGTGCTGGTGCTGTTGGCAGGGGATGAGGGAGTGGTGGCACTCCCACCCGAGGGAGATAGGAATGTGGAGAAGGGCTGGTTGGCGGTGGTGGTGGTGGGGGTGTTTAAGGTGCCTGTGGAAGCTGAAAGAGGTCGTCCTGATTGTTTTGTTGAAATCTTCTTCTGAGTCTCCTCATAACTTCCCTCTTCACTATCTCCACCCGAAGTCGTCGCCAGACCTCCGCCTGAGCCTCTCTCCCCTGACTCGACATGGCCTACGCTCAAGTGCGCAACTTTCTCATCGCATTTGGCTTTTGGAAGTGTGGATGAGGTCCCTCCACCGCCTGATGTGGAGGGGGAGGAGGTGGTTGATGATGAGAGGATGGATGACCCCCTTGGAGGAGGTCTGGGACTTGTGCTGAAACCAAGTTTGGGCTTAGGGGGTACTCGAGGTTTGAGAGATGTGGTTGTTAAAGGTGTGGTGTTAGTGGCCAAGCGTTCACCAACGGAGGTTGACCCACTGGTGGTGGGAATGGAAAGACCCTGGCCAGACGACTTTCCCTTTGGAGAGGAAGAAGAAGAAGTGGAGGCAATTGTGGCGGCTTATGTTGAAGCAGTTGGGTCTTCGGATGAATCCTTCTTCTTACTCTCCAACCTCCTCCTCCTTTCTTTCAATTTGCAAGGGGAAAAGTGAACCTACGTTCCACCCCTTCGTTAGTACCCTAAGCATGTCTTGATGAATATCACTTTCTCTCACTTATGCATGGCCCCACAGAGCAGAGGAGTGTGTTTCTCTCTCTGCGTGTATGTATGTGTACTACATAAACTTTCACTCACACGTCCACTCCCACTTTTAAAGACAAAAGCGTCTACAAGATACTTAATGCCAACCCACTCAATCCCTCATTCACTCACTCACTCAAATTAAGTATCTTTAACTGATCCTACCTTTCTCATGTCAGTCAACAGCACAGTGCACTTTCACCACGTGTGAATCTACTATTACAACTGTAGAGTGTCACCACACATCGACCTACCACGACCGTCCAGCCTTCTTTTGAAACACACTTTTCAGAAATGCTGACGCAAAAAAATCCACCTGATTTGGGAGTGAAGGGTGAGGGTGGGAGGCAAAAATACTTAGATCTGACTTAATAAAAATTACAGCAGGGCAAGACCTCCTCACTGCATAAGCTAACTGGAACTAAGGCAGGATATCTGTGCAGAGAGTGAAACACATCGACCGAACCAACCCAACCGAACACGACATCACGAGAAAGAAAGCGGAGAAAGGAAAGGAAGAGAGAAGAGAAGTTGGGAAACTCTCGGTATAACGAAAACCTATAGGCTCTGGTGGTGGTATCACATCACATCACTGCATCCATCCCGAGACTAACTAAAAGACAAGTGGGGGAAAGCAGAAGGAGAAAGTCATAAGCAGTAGTAAGGAATATAGTATTCTGCTGGAATGAGGAGACCAGACTTAGACTACAGCGTGTAAGTCCGTGGTGAAAGCCAGCATGAGTTTGAGTTTAGCAAAGTTTAGTTCTTTCCTTTCGTACCTTCGTACTTACGTCGTACGTGCTGTGTTCGAAGCTTTTACTTTCGTTTTGTAGACGTCAGAAGCAGGTCCTCACAGTACTCACATACATACATACGTACCACCACCCAAGGAGTTTTCTGTAGGAGTGTGGAGCATTGTGCTTAACTAACTCTCTCCCTCTCTGGTCTGCCCAGAAGAACATGGATGGAACGTGTATTATTAGCTGTATTCTTTAGGTCGAGCGTAATTCACCCTCTCTGCTCTACGTGGCTTGGTTTTACATGTCTCCACTTTCACCACGAAGATGAGATGGAGAGAACGAGTGTCTTGCATGCATGTGTCTCTGGGAAGAAGGAATTGTAGTGGATTTAAGGAGAAAGAAATAAGCTGAGATTTTTTTCATCTTCTTCTAGGAACAAAAATGGAGGAGGAAAGCAAAACAAAGCATGCTCACACAATGCACAACGGAAATAATTTCGCAGTTTATATTCAAAAGAAGATGGCAAAGCGAGAGAGAGAGAGACAAAAAATTGGAATGCAAAAATAACAAAGTCATCATTTCAACTATGTCCTTTTTTATACGAGGTTTTCAAAGTGAAAGTCTTATTTTCCACTTTCACCCTTACTCTCCTCGCAACTCTCAGGGAGGGAAGTGTTATAGCAAATATAACACTAAATGTGTCTCATCATTCAGTCGTTTGTACATTAGATTTGGATTGGAGGCAAGAATTTTCTTCTTGATTTCACTTTCAGTCGAAAAACATGTTTGGCCTGGACAAATTTGCATCTGATGACGCAAGCAGGGAAATCAGCTCATAGTAATCTCTCTCTAAGGGTTTTGTATCATTTCACAAGACCTTCTGGAAGTATGATACAAGTTATTTCCATTTGTACTACTTATGAAGAAATGCAATCCCATCAATCGTCTCCTAATGGCCATCTGCATAAATTGAACAGGAAGAACCCGACATTTGAACTGATTGGATTTTATTGCCCTCACACTTTCCCTCCTCTCACCTATACAAGACTCGACGAGGGAGGAAAATCTCATTGCTTTTCTTCTTTTTATCAACTACACATAAATTCAAAGAATCCTACATGGATACATATTTTATTTCAAAATAAGGTCTTCCTTTTGCTCCACTTTCCCTGTCCCTATCTTTCAAGCGATGGATCCATGTTTTCTCCAGTTCACTGAGGTGTGTGAGAAAAGTGGGCTACTTTCAATTCGAGGCAACCATGCATGCCTCCCTGCCTTACACAGGAATGCCAAGGAGATAAGTACCACGTCGTCATGGTCTACCAGTTCGACTGGTTTTTATAAGGGCCAATAATTCCTTGATCCACCCCTAGCTTCTTGATTGCAGTTCACAGTGTGTAAAAAAAGAGAACAGAGAAAGGAAAGATTGTGATAGGAGATCGGGAAATGGTGGAGTCGTCCACGGGTACATAATACACACCTTCATACATGGCAAATCAGCCATTCTATTCTGAATGAGGCAAACCAACAAAAATCCAACTTTTTTTTACTTTAAGAAGCCGAGTTAGCAAGAATGAGGGACAAGAACATGCACACACAAAAACATGAGAAAAGGACAAGAGAGAGAGAGAGGGCTTCTCAAACTTTTCAGCGTCCATAAACTTTTCCCCTGACTTTCCTCTTTCCGCCCTTTCTCTCCCCAAAAAGTTGGACATTCGTTTGCAAGTATTGTTCTTTTTCCACTTATAGACATACGTAAGGTACATGCATAGCGTTAAAATCACGGGATACTTACTCATATATTGGCAAATGACATTTCTTTTTGTCTCTCATGGGAAACATGTCTCCAAGCGGAGCTGAACCAAGACAAAGTTTTCGTCTTCTTAGAAAGGAGAGAAATTGTAGAGGCCTAAGAAAATCTTTTCGATTTTACTTTGGGGATTTTGGAGATTTGTGTGTGTGAACTTTGTTGATCACTTCATTTCCGGTTTTATAGATTCTCTTGGAAAGTGACCCAGTTGCCCATCTGCATCTCATAATTGAGTATTATTTAACACTAGAAGGTTCTGTTAATCAAAGTAGGGGTCTGTCGAGGGGAAGAATACCGAAGGAAAAGAAGGTCAAATTGACTGTTTAATATTTTACATGCGGACTGCCTTACCAAGGAAGGCAATTACTTTCTCCTCAAGTATTTATGAAGAAGAGAGGAATAGGCGGCTTTCTTTTTGGCGTGCCTGTCGGAACTCCATTTGCTTTATCTTCATAACATCATGCACTCAGGCTGCTATGTTTTATATGTGGTGTAGGATTCCAAAAGCACCTACTTTAACTGTCAAATATTTAATTCATATTTGACTCCTTTCTCATCATTCGAGAAAACATTTATTACATTCTTTTACATCCATTTGCACTCTGCCTGCCATCGCAACAAACTACGAAAGCTTTGCAATATTCTCAGTTCCGAAGCCAGCAAATCAATTCGAAGCTAATGATAATGATGATGCGACTCGCAATATGAAAGTGCCGGTGGAGGTGAAAGTAGGAAAAGCAGAGAGGCAGACCGGAAAGAAGATGCCTCGGATTGTATTGCGCTGCGCAAAATCTTAAACCATCCAAGAGACTTGGTTGCCATTCCCACACTGCCCTCTTTCTTTCTTTAGCTTTCACTGGCCCTTTCCAGTTGGTGGAAAGAAGGAAAGAAGAACGTGGATGTGATGTGGGACTGAGTCAATCGATCCTCCGACAAGGAAACTTAAACATCGTACGAAATGGAAGCCTACACACACACTCTCTCTATCCGTGGTGAAAGTTGAAGACTTTCAAATTTAGTCTGGCTGATGATAAAGGTTAAGTCCTCCGCATTTGTATACACATGATGGAATTGCTTTAATCCCGGCTTGGCTAAATTATGTCGTTCCCTTTCTTCTCCTGATGACGTTCAATCTTACTTCAAATGCTACGTGGTAGAGGAACGAGTCCTCGTCTCTGTCTTTTGTCTGAATGCAGAAGACCATCCTATTTTCGGTGTGCTGGCTGTGTAGTCATTTAAATAATTAAGAAGCAAATGAAAGAGCGGGCGGATGGATGATTCCGGAAGATGGAACACAGACAGACCCACCACCACCAATTTAAATGAATGAATGAACAATCTCGTTACTACGTTTTCCTTCCTTTCAAACCATCTCTCCCTCTTCTGGGTTTGTTCATTAATGTAAATGCTTCCTGCGCTTAGTGCATTCGTTCTTACGCTCCTCAATTGCAAAATGTGACTCACTCGCAAAGAGAGTGAAAGCACAAGGGGATAAAAATGAATGCCTCGCTGGGATTGCCAGGCATTCGCCAACTTTATTGTATGTATGTAGGTCCATGCTTTCACTAAGCATTGAAATGAATGTTCATTTGAAAATCCCTGCGGAGAAAGTACCCAATTACAAAAAAATGTATCCTTCACTTACCTCTGATGATGTCAAGTAGCAGAGTCGAGAGTCTGCTGATTCAATGGAGACTTGTTGTCTGACAGAATTGTATTTATGATGCAAGTGGCCTTCTCTGTCTGAAAAGTATCCACTTCTCTCACGATCAGAAAAGTAACCAGATGTCTTCAACCCATCTCCAAAATAGCCACTTGACCTGGAAAAAATAATGAGAGCAGTTTGACTTGTAGCTATAAGGTCCATCTGGTCTGGTCTCTGGCTTATCTCTATCCGCATGAGATGACATGAAAGGATCAATGGGACAACTCAATCGTCGCTAAGTGAAAGTGAGGATGAAAGCAAGGTGTATGTATTACATTCATCAATGTGAAAGATAAGTCGCTGGAGCTTCCCACTCTCTGAAGCATAGTCAGTTGTTAAACCTCTCAAGATAATGACGAACATCGTATCATATTTCATGAGAGGCTTTTATTTGGCTAACATGCATCATCCACCGGAGAAAGTGAGCTAGTGCACCATTAGAGTTTACGAGGTCGATATTTCAGATCGTCTTTCATCAATCAAGATTTGATTTCGTGCATTTTTTTTCTCTCGCGAAATGACATCAAATTATTTCGATTCGTTAGAAAATGTAAATGACACGTTACCTTGAGTTATGATCACTAAGGTAGCCTCTGTCCCTGAAGTCGCTGTAGTATCCACTCAACACGTCAGAATCCCTAGACTCTCTGGAGACTTCACGAGAAGTTCTGAAATGCTCGCGACTTGGAGCACCTAGCCTTGGAAGTGTGGTTGATCTTGAATTTGGAGGTGCGGCTGGAACAAAAAAAAGACACACACTATTAAAACCTGAACTTCATTAAGACCTAACATGGTTTAAAATCAATCAGAAAAAGCGAAATAAATGAGATACACTATAGAAATTGAGCAGGTGGTTTCATTCACCGTGAAATTGGGTTCATTTCATTTTATCTTTCCCAAATCCAACTTCATTTAGATTGGAAAGCATTCAGAGCCTTCGAATGCGAATCTCAATAGAGACGAAACATGCTTTGAACTTTCTCCTAAAACGTCCTTTCTTCTTGTCATGAGAAAACGATTTTTGGGTAACTTCCTTCCTTCAGCTGGCATAAAGTTTACTTTATTTTATGCCTCTGACATGTGTACTTTATGAGACTTCAACACGAAAGGTTTCATGCCAACCATCCATTAGAGCACTGAGAAGACAAGTGAGAATATCTTAAACATGAATACGCTACAGAGCATGTCTATCTTCCAAAGATTATTTATGCACCCTTCAAACTTTAACCGAGGTGTTGGTGTTGAGGTATAAATTTTCAAGTGTGTACATTATTAAAACTTTGGATAATCCTTAATTTAAAATGATGACGCCTAATGGAGAAAGTTTTAGCACAATATTGAAACTTGGGTTTGCCCACCGCATTATTTCTTGTAAAAGCTACCACACTTACTCCTTAAAACTCCAAAGTTAATTTGCAAAGTTAATCCTTTTGTGTACTAACTAAGAAGAAGGGATGAGAGGTTTAGTGAAGTCTACCTCCTTTATAAAAGGCCGAATACGTAATTTAATTACCCAGCTCTGAAAAGAAGCTTTCCTAGATTCTACCAAATTCTTTGTAAGTAATTGGTCAAGCAGAAATGTCAGAGATTGCTTTCTCTCCCCTCGTCTTAACATCTGCATTGGTTCGATAAAGATTAAGAGGAAGCTTTCTCTTTGTCTTATTCCAGGAACAAAGACAACAATACGGTTCCTCCAAGAAAGGTGAGAGTCTA